>CM038796.1:164178012-164237009 GCA_021764765.1 Vicia sativa
AGAGAACCAAGATTTCTCTTTTGTATCACGTTCATAATAGTATGTTGGTTCGTCAAACTTTTCGATGATGATTTGGGGAGCCTCGTTGTCCCATTTGACCTTGAACATTGATGACATAGTAGCTAATGCGTCTGCCAACTGATTCTCTTCTCGTGGAATGTGATCGAAAGTGATTTATTCAAACTAAGGGATCAGGTTTAAAACATGCTCTCGATATGGAATGAGATTCGGATGCTTTGTATCCCACTGCCTTTTCGGTGATCACTAAAGCTAAGTCTCCATATACTTGCAGAATTTGATTCTTAAGTCAATAAAGACATTGATACCCATGATGCGCTTCGTATTGACCATGTTGTTAGTGCAAGCTGAAACATAATCATGATGAAAGGCGTGTGCACGCCGGTAGGGGCGTAATGATGGCGCCAATGCCATTTGCCAAGTGCGTTTGAGGCTCCGTCAAAGACCATGGTCCCCGGGATCTGGTTCGTCCTTCGTGCAGTCACGGTTCTTCGCAATCGATGACTAGTAAAACATCTTCGTCGGCTCGAACTGTATGGGCGATAGTCATCTCTTGCTTGATGAGCCAAATGATCGGCTACCACTTCCTTTGATCGCTTTACGAGTAGTATCTTGGATGTCATATTCGGTCAAGATCATTTGCCATCTTACTATTCTTCGAAGAGAGCGGGTTTCTCGAATATATATTTATCGGATCTATCTTGGAGATCAACAAGGTAGTATGTGAGTCAACATATCTTTGTGTTAGTCGTGAGCAGCCCAGTGCGCAAGTTTTCTTAATTGTGATATCTTATTTCACGGTCGGTAAACTTTTTGCTAAGGTAGTATATTGCATACTCTTTTCGACCAGACTCGTCATGTTGCCCCAACACACACCCCATTGAGTTCTATAAAACTGTTAAGTACATGATAAGATGTCTTCCTTTGGCAGGTGGCATCAGGATAGGAGGATTTTGTAGGTACTCCTTGATTTTGTCAAAAGTTGTTTGGAAATAAATGGTTCCATTCCACTACTTGATCTTTCAGTGACTTGAAGATTGACTCACAAGTAGCGGTTGGATGTGCAATGAATCTGGCAATGTAGTTCAATCGTCCCAAGAAACCTCTAACTTATTTCTCGGTGCGGGGCGCTGGCATTTCTTGGATAGCTTTAATCTTGGCAGGGTCAACTTTAATACCTTTACCACTGACAACAAACCCTAAGAGTTTACCGAATCTGACTCCAAAGGTGCATTTGTTGGGATTGAGTCTTAGTCTGTACTTCTTCAACCTATCGAACAGTTTTCGCAGGTGATCGAGATGCTCTTCTTTAGTCTGTGATCGAGCTATCATGTTATCGACGTATACCTCTATCTCGTGATGAATCATGTCATGAAACAAAGCTACCATGGCACGTTGATATGTGGCGCCAGCGTTCTTCAAACCGAACGACATGACCTTGTAGCAGAATGTGCCCCACTGTGTAATGAAAGTAGTCTTTTCCATGTCTTTAGGAGCCACTTTGATCTGATTGTAACCGTAGAAACCATCCATGAAGGAGAAGACCTTGTGTTGAGCGGTGTTGTCGACTAAAACATCAATATGAGGAAGTGGAAAGTCGTCTTTCGGACTCGCTCTGTTCAGATCTCTATAATCCACACACATTCGTACTTTTCCATCTTTCTTAGGTACGGGTACTACATTTGCGACCCACTGAGGATAAGAGGTAACGGCTAGGAAACCGGCATTAAACTGCTTCATGACTTCAGCTTTGATCTTCTCGGACATCTCGGACGGCATCTGACCGGACCTTACGCTACGAGGAGAAAACCTTTTTAAATGGTAGTCGGTGTACCACAATGTCAATGTCTAGACACAGCATGTCTTCGTAGGACCAAGCAAAACCTCGATATAGTCTCGTAACATCTGGACCAATCTCTCTTTGACACTATTCTCGAGACACTCCATCTTGATTTCTTTTATGTGTTCGTACCTAGATTCACAACCTCATTGGCTATAGATGCGGTTTATATAACTTTTCTTCTTGTTGTAGTAGAAATAAGTTCTCTCGGAACTTCACAATCTTCCTCACCTTCGTCTTGGCTTGGTAGATCGGATTAGCCGAAGTCATATTTAACAATAGCAAAACATTTTCCAACGAGATTGGAGTGAATGCGGTGTATCACGTGAGTGCGTGTGAACATAGCTTTTGAAGGGGGTAGTAAAGTAAAGAAAGGGCGAAAATAGTATTTAAATGCAAAAGTCCAATGATTTTATTGAATGAAAATATGCAAATGACAAATAATAACCCTCATAAGCAGAGGCGTGCCCACACGGGCAAGGCACTGCTTTTAAGTTTATTATGCGACGTAAATAAAGAATGAAAAGCATAACAGAAAACAAAAAGCAATTACTCATGTTTAAAGGAGATTAGTATAACGTCTTTGGTCTTCCAATTGCTGAGTCTGTTGTCTGGAGTTGGGAAGATCCAGTCGCTGATGTCGAAGTCGTTGTCGCTATCTTCTATAGCATGGACCCCATTCGGGCTGATGCAGACGGGAAGTTTGTCGGCACGTTCACGGTGTATCATCTTCTGTCCTTTGATGGTGAAGCCTAAACCAATCTTGTCAGATTTGAAAGAAAGATTAGGGAGCTGGCCCCAAACAATATGACCTTCTTCAACTGCAGCTTGAGCGTCCTTCAGTGAAGCCATCCTCAGCGAAACTTGTGTAACTTTAGGAGTAATAAGAGAGTCAACAGGCATGACTCTTAGAACTGCTTCGAAGGCTTGACAGGGAGTTTCGAAGAATTCTCCTTCCATTTAGAGGTATCGGAATGATTGCAGATGGCTTACCATGTACTCTTCCTCACCGCATACGGTAACAATCTTCCCCTTCACTGGGTACTTCAGCTTCTGATGCAGGGTAGAGGTAGCAGCGCCTGCCCCATGTATCCAAGGGCGTCCAAGTAGGCAAGAATAAGCTGGACGAATGTCCATGACGAAGAAAGTGGAGTCAAAAGTCTGGGAACCGACTTTAACTGGTAGGATGAGCTCTCCAAGCACTGTTCGTTTAGAACCATCAAAATCTCTTACAATCATGTCGCTGGGCTTCAAGACCACTCCCTCGACATCAAGTTAGTCGAAAGCACTTTTCGGTAGGATATTCAGAGCAGAACCAGTATCCACCAATACGTGAGACAATGTAGTGCCCTTGCATTCAACAGAGATGTGCAAGGCTTTGTTGTGATTCCTTCCGGTAGGAGTTAAATCAGCATCAGAGAAACCCAAACCATTGCTGACAGTCAGGCTAGTGACACAACCTTCGAATTGATCAGCAGTAGTATCTTGCGGTATATGAGCATTCTTTAGAAACTTCACTAAGGCTTTAGCATAAGCATCAGATGATAATAACAGAGCTAACATGGATATCTTGGACGGAGTTTGTCCCAACTGTTCCACAACATTGTAGTCGCTCTTCTTGATGATTTTTAGAATTTCCTCCATTTCTTGCTTAGAGGTGTCTTCAACAACTTCCTTTGGCACTTCTGTATGAGCAGGATGAGTTACTAGTTCTTTCCCTCTAGTTGCGGAAGTTGGTTCGATAGCTGGAATGCGAGCTGGAGTCGCAGTGTCTTTTGGAGGAGAGATCTCTGAAGAAAATACTCTTCCGATTCTGGTTACCTTGCTTGATCCGGTAATATTTTCGATGTCAGGAATGGTAGCTTCAACTGCAATGTCTTTAATGGTTAACGGGTCTTGCTTGACGCCATGATAGTAAACTTCGGATCCATAATTCTACGGTATAGCTTTGTCAAAGGAATATGGAATTGGTCTGGGAGAAGTAACGATGGGAGGTGCCACTCTAGGCGCAAGATCGACATAGGAGATCCTTATTGTGTTTACATAAGCGCAGTCTTCTGGGAAATCGTCTCCCCATCCGGTTGCCTTGACATCTTCAATAGGAATTTTGTAGCTTTCAGGAGCGGTATACTTAACCATGAAATCAAACTTTCCACTTGGCTGCCCCAAGGTATCCCAGACTTTTGGTAAGGCTTCGTCTGTATCTTCGATCTTCAGATTCTTAGAAATGTCGTCGCACAGATTCTCCACAGAAAGAGGTTTCAAAAATAGCACTTCTCGATTGTCCATCATGCGGTGAATATGCCTTCTCAACCAAGCACATCCGTCAGATTCAGATGCACACCAATGACAATCATCCCGGGAATCTTGGAAATACGCCGGCTTGCAGCAAATCTTTCTTGACAGTCATCAGAGGAATAGTCAGATTGTTCACATCATACACATAGGAGTCTTCGTCAATCGCATTGGAACTTTTACCGTGGTTGGGAAATGGTGCATTGATTACATTCGGAGTCTCAACAGGAGGATCAAACTCAATTTCCTTGGCTTCAATCATGTCTTGAATCTTGTTCTTCAAAGCCCAACAATTGTCAGTGTCGTGCCCTGGGCTGTTGGAGTGGTATGCACACCTTGCATTAGGATTGTATTTTGGAGAAGAAGTGTTGACGTGCTTGTCATACCCCAATTTTTGACCTAATATACCACCTTACATTTGCATCATTGCATAACTAACAATTCAGATAGCATTAATCGGGTGTAGCATTCACAGGTCAAAATTAGGGTTTCATCAGATTTTCATCTGATTCAAGAGGAAACCAATTAGGGTTTGAGTTTTACTCACCTCATTTGATCTATCTTGATCAAATCATTAACCTCTAATCATCAGATATCCAATTTCTCTCATTGATCAATCAAGGATCGACCAATTAGGGTTTTGATCGAGCATGAGTATTCTCTGACTTTTTGAGCAAGAAATGACTTTTTTGGATAGAGATTGGTCATTATATCTTAGATACAACATCCTGACCTAATTTATGGATTCAAAACATCACAAAAGTTCACAGACTTCATCAGTCAAATTCAGAAACATCTGATGAATTTTCATCTGCATAGAAAAGTCAAACTTTGACTTTTGGTCAAAATTTTCAAAACAAAACTTTTTCCATCATCAAAATACTTCAAATGATCCATCATGATCATAAAAAATCAAAGAATTTGGAAAAGTCAACAAAAAGTCAAAATTTTCAATACTTAGAAAAATTTGTTAAAATTTCTTATTTTTTCCAAACTTCATGCCATTTTTTCACATAGTTCCATTTTGAATTGGAAGAAACTCAAAACATGAAAGTTGTAGCTCTTGAAACAAGCTTTCCAAAATGTCCAAGAACTCTCAAATCCAGGGAGTATAGCTATACTTTTGAAATTGAAACATAAGGCTCCATGAACATGGTTTTTCAAGGTCAAAACTTCACATTTATAGGTCATTTTGTGATTTCTTCATCTAGAAGCAATGCCACCTTGCCAAATGAATTTTAGAACTGATAAATATCAGCTAGATGTGATTGAAAAAAGATAAGATCAATTTGAAGATTTTCACACATGGTAAAAAGAGGAAGCTTCCTTTTTCCTTTTGAAAAGTCTTTCTTGCCCTTTAAGTTATCTTTGAATTTCCAAAAGCCTTGTACTTGTGCCTAACATTTCAGAACCGTTGGCCTATAAATAGAGCATCATTTCAAGTTCAAAAACACACCAAAGCAATGCAAAGTTATGCTTTCTCTCTTTCTTCAAAATCAAGAAACATAGTTCAAATTGCCAAAACTTGCATTTTTGAAAATTGATGAGAAACTTTGGTCAAATTGGTGTCAAACACATTCCATAATCAATATCAAACTTGTTTAGAACTTAAAAACAACATAGAACAAGTTAGAAATCAGAATTGCACTTCATGTCACATATGCTTGTACAAACTGCCTTATGATTCGAAATCTTGGTTTGGTTGAAGTAACTTGAGTTCTAAGCATTCAAACATCATCTATGAACATCATAGACATGATCCAAATCAATAACCAACATCTGTAACATGATTAACATCAAAATCGAAGTTCCATTTTCAAACTGTGCAGGTGGACTTGGGTAGCACAATCCAGGCAAGCTCGAAGCAAGCAGACCATCCCTATAGCTTCCATATAGGCCGATGATGCTACAACAATCATAAAACAAGTTCTGGAAACGCTCAATCATCTTCTTCAATCTCAACTTGAACAGGTTCGAACTCAAACTCTAATACCATGATTCCTTACATTTAAATGAAAAATCTCATGGAAAATCTTTTTCTGCACCTAACACGATCATAAGCCCTCAAACAAATTAAAAAATCATCAACTACACATCATTTAATTTAGAAAATTCAGTTTTAGGGTTCTTCACGATTTCTGGAAATTTAATTGTGTTAGGCTAAAAATAAATGCAATTAACAACCACCTTCGTGTTCCTTGTGAAAAATCGAGCAACTTTCATGTTTACTTCATCTAATTTCATTGAGAAACGAAGATTATAGCATGGATTGTTGAATCTGAAAATTAAAAACGAAGAACATGGCTGCGCGCGTGTTCTTGAGTTTAAAAATTCAAATTTTCCAATACTTTGTCAACACGTGTTTTTAATTCATAAACACAAAAGCAAGCTTGTCCCAGTGGTTGCCAGCACGCCTTTAGTCCTCTCTGCCACGTAGCCACCCCAATGGTCATGGGTTCAACTCTCCACAAGACCATTTTTTCAAACACTTTCATATTTTCTTCATTTTTCTTACAAACTTCACAATTTTTTTAACCAATCAAAACTCCTCATTTTAAAGTGATTTTTTGGAAACTTGTCAATAAATGTATCTATTTTATGATACTGCAAAAATTTTCAGAAAAAACTTTCATCTAATTATATTTTAATCAAGCCGAAAACGACATTCTGAACACTTTTTCAAAACACTTTAAAAGGTGAAATTTTCAAACTTTCGACTTCCGATTCTTTTCAAAACTTCTCATAAATGAACCTCACATTTCAAAACATTTTCAAAATCATTTTTCAAAACTTTTTATCAAACATACATCTTTTTACCATGATCGATCCGATTTAAACGATAAAACCGATTTCGTTTTTTCTCAAATTTCTTAATCGATCATGGGCCTCCCTCATGGTGTAAGTCCCATAACATTCTTTTGTGTACATAATATTTCTTTGTACATATCAAATTCTTTCCAAACACATATAAGTTTTCATCTGTACATAAAACAGATACTTTTTATACTCAAGTATAGACAAACTTCGATCGTTTGTTTTCACCCCACTTGTGTATACTCCAACCAACATTCTTTTATGTACATACATATCTTTTCCTTGTAAATATCAATTTATTTTCATACAAACTTTTATCTGTACATAATACAGATAATTTTAACTTAAATACAGATAAACTTCGGTCGTTCGTTTCTGTTTCATCTGTATAAACACTGAATACCATTGGTATTGAAAGGAGCATTATTCCCTGTGAAACTGCTTTCAAACCAATGGGCCACCCTTATGGTGTAAGTCCCAACCCTCCTATGCACATCCATCTTTGTCTGTACATAAAAACTCGTTCGTGTACATATTTACTTCCTTGTACACAATTCAAACTTGTAAATAATCAAGTTACGCTCGTTTTAAACGTTCGTTTCACAGACACTTGTTTATATTTACTTCATAAACTTTTGTAAATAAACATCATGCATTGTTTATATTTCCTTCATAAATTCCTGTGAATACATATCACACACGCACTTGTTTATAAAACTGTCTAATTATAACATAACAATTAGTCTAACCAATAGGTTCCCCACAGTTTTAGCCTCCGCTTGGGCTTTATACAAGAAAATTCATCCCCTGCATGAGTTTAGCCTCCGCTTGGGCTTTATACAAGATAACTCTCCCCACAGAGTTTAGCCTCCTCTTAGGCTTCATATAAGAAAACTCATTCATCTGAGTTTAGCCTCCGCTTAGGCTTCATATAAGACAATACTCCCCTGTTGAGTTAGCCTCCTCTTGGGCTTCGTTCAAAAGAACTCCTCATTGAGTTTAGCCTTCTCTTGGGCATCATACAATGAAAGAGCGAAATCTCTTACAGACCTCCTATTGGCCTTCCAATACAAAGAATCACCCGCGTTAGGATAGAACCCAGAGAGTATAATTTCCCGGTGAAATTGCTCTTCATTCCAAAAGGATGGTTTCCCGGTGAAATCCCTTTTAACACAAAGCCAGCCATACCATATAGCTTCCTCTTGACCTTCGTACAAGGACCCTCGATGACCCTTGATGACCCTCGATGACCCTCGGAATGCCTCCTCTTGGGCTAACAATACAAGGACCCATGGGCTTCTTAAAAGCATCCCTAATCCAATCAATTTCTCCTAGAGATTTAGACGTTTATCATCTCTATGGAAGAAGTATCTCCTCTATCACATCACATACAGTCAAAAACCTTTTCAAAAACTTTTCAAAACTGTTTTCAAACAAAAACATCTCTTAATTGTAAGTGGTAACGCTTGTATACTCAAGCAAAACACCCAATGCTTACAATTAAAAGATTCAGTCTTTTTCAAACATCTTTCTTAAACATGTAAGTGGTAACGCTTGTACACTCAAGCAAAACACCGATAACTTACGATGAAAGATTTTAATCATCAAACTTTTCAAAAATGTATGTGATGAAATAAATTAGATACATTTTCATTAAGATGACATTTATCATCTCTTACTAACATCCGTTGCTTTCCACTAGCATAAGTGGGAACTACGATTGCTCGACTTTCTCAACATCCTTTGAGAATATGTAGGCTGGAGGTCTCATCCTTGGCGAGCAAATTTCTATCTCCCTCAGACCAAACAAACCATAGATCCCTATGATCCGAGCTACAAATGCTCGTGATTCCCACTAGGGGATATGTATCGAAATCCAAAGATCTTTGCGAGCACAATAATAACAAACACTAGGATCCCATAATCTATCTTTCTTAAAATCCCAAGGAGAAACTTTCCCAATCATAGAAATAGCAATTAAAACACACAAACATATCAAACCTATTCATATATAAAGCTATAGATAACTATATATATTTAGGGTGCTCCATCTATTCCTTTATATAACAATCTCCCTTACTCGGAATCTCCCCGATGCGTTGCGTCTAGTTTGCTAGTCGTTCGCATATCAAAATCAATTGAGGGTATTAACGACTTTCCCTTTTCATAATCATTAAATCATCTTTCTTGTGTTGAAAATAATAAAGCTTGATGCTCATGGCATCTTTATAAACAAATCAAAAGTAAATCGTTTGAGCGGAGAATCGAATTCATATTCGAATCCTCTAGCGCGTCACCTTTTAACGCGAACAGGAAAAATGGCGACTATGCTGGGGAGTACGCTGATACTTTGATTTTCAAAAAAAAAGTGGCTCTGCTCAAGAGCACCAAGTTTTTTTTGTTTTCAAAAAGAAAAGAAAGGGGATAAGCTTTCATATTATGCATATGTCTGTTTTTCTTTATTGTGTGTTTTCGCGATTTCATCGATGGAAAGAAATCCTATCGGTTAAGAAACATTTTAAGATCTAGGTGGAGGTATTAATACGTGAGAAGTTTCAATACTTACGAAGTTAATATCTCCCTCTCAGTGGAGGTTGTCTTGGGAGTATTTGTGTTTAGCAAGTATTTGCGAAGACATGGTGCTTTCGAGGGAACTTGAGAAGCTGAGTTGGCTGTAGAACACATAACCCATCCCTGCCATTTAGGATGTAGTGCAGAGATTATTCGGGCGTAAGCCTAGAGTAGTGTCATGCGAGACTACGATCGGCGAGTTTCTCTTGAAAATATTATTGGACCATCGGTATTCAACAAATTCGATAGTATTTCAAAGAGGAGTGTTGAGCATGTTATCGATAGAACCCGTTTCACAAATAAATAAGCCCTTAGAACTTAACCACGTTGATTCTTATCGTTGGCTTCATGCTCGTGACTTTGAGCAGCTTGCATGTGTATAACTACTAACCATGTTTTCCGCATTCATGCATTCATTCATTCAAAAAAAACTTCATTTCTCTTCCCATTTCCAAAATTTAGAGATTTTTCTTTGTAAAATATTTTAGGTTAGAGTGATGGGCGTCGGAGGAAGATTCACCAAGAGATACAGTTTTAGAATTCTGATGTAGGAAAGTTGAAAGAGTTAGCATCCTTGGTAGAAGATCCCTCGGTTTGAAAACGCTATGGAACTCTTTTAACTCTTACGAACACTAACATTGATGAAGGACTTCTCAAAACTTTCGTTCAGTTCACCATCCGATCTATTTTCACTTTCCACGACTATCGGTTGATGTCTACTTTGGAAAATGCATATATCCTAGGTATCTCAGATCGGACAAAGTGCCTTTCAATGGTTTGGAAGCCATTCCTAAGTCACATCATTGCAACGATGACTCATTTAAAAAATCGAGATAGACAAAACTAACTACTAGAGGAAAACTCTTAGGACTAACTTCAAAGTTCCTAATGGAAAGGCTCTCAAATTCTCGGTGGTAGTATGGTAGCCTTTGAAGCTATTTTAGCTTTACTCCTCTATGGATTGGTGTTGTTTCCCAACGTCCAATTTCGTTGATATCAACGCCATAAGGATCTTTCTGATTGGAAATCTCGTTCCCTCTGCTTGGTGACACGTCGTCTCTATTCATCATAGGAATCGTCAAGGAGACGGAACTATCGTGTGTTGTGTACCTCTTTTTCAAATGGGTTACCTCACACTTGCCTAAATCTCCTATCTTCCGTGAAAACAAGGCAGTGGCATTGGTCTCGAAGACTCATGTCTCTTACAAACAGCGATATCCATTGGTATACCTTGGCGAGATAATGAGATGGAAATCATTGAGAGCTGGGAGAATTTGCCAGCGTACCCCTCATCGATGCGAAAGGAGGAATCAACTACAACCCATTCTTGGCGGGCGACAACTCGGATCGCAAAACTCTAGTAAACCTCTTGGTTTCACGATGAGAGTTATTTCTATCACGAAGGAGAAGATTCCCAAGTTGAAGGCTAGGATGATCGAGCTTGGCATCACATCGAAGAAAGAAAAAGGAAAGGCAAAGAATTGTGTAGCCATGGAAACCTACACTTCTTGGGTAAAGAAAAGAGCAAAGGAATTTCGAATGCCTTATGCTTATGAGGAACCCATGTTCTCAACCTCTTCCAAATTAACAATTTTTCCCGTCGAAACTATGAGAGAATACCAAGAAGCTTTGGCCAAAATAAGGTTTGAAAAAAAGGCTTTGGAAAACAAGTTCTTCAAGACTGATCTCAATGAGCAAGTCAAAGATCATGAAAAGACGCTTTACTTCCGGGATGAATGGCTCCTGCAGAAAGATGAGGAGATTTATCGAAAGTATGACGCGATCAAGGGATTCATCAAAGAAAGAAAAGGAACGTTTGAAGAATTGATGAATGATCCTCTTGCTCCCGACAAGTGGAAGAAAGTCATTAGCAAGCTAAAAGCCGAGAAAGCTGAACTGAAAGCTCACTATGGGAAGGAAATCCTGAAGCTGAAGCTGCATCAAACCTTTGGATCTTCATCCGATGAAGACATTTAATTAGTTCAATTTAGTTTGTAATTGTTCGCGTTAAAAGGTGACGCGCTAGAGGATTTGAACGTGAATTCGGATTCTCTGGATCGAAACGATTTACTCTTTTGATTTGTTTATAAAGATGCCGCGAGCATCAAGCTTTATTATTTTCAACACAAGAAAGATGATTTAATGATTATGAAAAGGGAAAGTGAAATACCCTCAATTAATATTGGTATGCGTAACGACTAAGCGCAAACTAGGCATAGCATTGGGAGATTCGAGTAAGGGGATTGTTATATAAAGGGAATAGATGGAGCACCTAAATATATATAGTTATCTATAGCTTTATATATGAATATATTTGATATTTTGTGTGTTTTAATTGCAATTTCTATGATTGGGAAAGTTTCTCCTTTGGGATTTTAAGAAAGAGCAGTTATGTGGGATTCTAGTGTTTGTTATTATTGTGCTCGCAAGATCATGGATCTTCGCATACATATCTAGTGGGAATCAAAGCATTTCTAGCTCGGATCTACAGGATCTATGGTTTGTTTGGTGCGAGGGAGATAGAAATTTGCTCGGCAAGGATAAGACCTTGTGCCTCGTATTCTCAAAAGGATGTTGAGAAAGTCGGAGTAGTTCCCTTATGCTAGTGGAAAGCAACGGGATGTTAGTAAGAGACGGACAAATGACATCTTAATGAAAAATGTATCTAATCTATTTCATCACATACATTTTGAAAAGTTTGATTGATAAAATCTTTATAAGTAAGCTATCGGTGTTTTGCTCGAGTGTACAAGCGTTACCACTTACATGTTTAAGAAAGATGTTTGAAAAAATGATTGAATATTTTAACTGTAAACATTGGGTGTTTTGCTTGAGTGTACAAGCGTTACCACTTACAATTAAGAGATGTTTTGTTTGAAAGCAGTTTGAAAAGAGTTTGAAAAGTTTTTGTTGTATGTGATGTGATAGATGAGATACTTCTTCCATAGAGATGATAGATGTCTAAATCTCAAGGAGAAATTGGTTGGATTAAAGGGATGCTTTTAAGAAGCCGTGGGTCCTTATTATTAGCCCAGAGGAGGCATTAGGGTCATCGGTCCTTGTGAAGCTCAAGAGGAAGCTATAGGGTATGGTGCTTTGTGTTAAAGGATTTCACCGAGAAACCATCCTTTTGGAATTAAGAGTAATTTCAGGAAATTTTACTCTCGAGGATTTGAAAGTGATTTCACCGAGAAACCATCCTTCGGGTTCTATCTTAGCGGGTGATTCTTTGTATTGGAAGCCCAATAGGAGGTGTTAAGAGATTTCTGTCTCTTTCATTGTATGATGCCCAAGAGAAAGCTAAACTCAATGAGGAGTTCTTTTGAGCGAAGCCCAAGAGGAGGTGACTCAGCAGGGTGTTGTCTTATATGAAGCCTAAGCGGTGGCTAAACTCGAGATGAATGAGTTTTCTTATAAGCCAAGAGGAGGCTGAACTCTGTGGGAGATTTATCTTGTATAAAGCCCAGCGGAGGCTAAATTCATCTGGAGATGAATTATCTTATATAAGCGGAGGCTACAGCTGTGGGAACCTATTGGTTAGACTAATTGTTATGTTATAATTAGGCAGTTGTATAAACAAGTGTGTGTGTGTGTGTGATATGTATTCACGGGTTTATGAAGGAAATATAAACAATGCATGATGTTTATTTACAAAGTTTATGAAGTAAATATAAACAAGTGTACGTGAAGCGACGTTTAAAGCAGCGTAACTTGATTATTTACAAGTTTGAGCGTACAAGGAAGTGAATATGTACGAGCAGTATTTATGTCGAGAGAAAGATGGATGTACATAGGAGGTTGGGACTTACACCATAAGGGAGGCCCATTGATTTGAAAGCAGTTTCACAGGGAATAATGCTCCTTTCAATACCAATGGTATTCAGTGTATATACAGACGAAACAGAAACGACTGATCAAAGTTTATCTGTAAAAGGTATCTGTATTATGTACAGATGAAAGTTTGTATGAAAAAGAAATTGATATGTACAAGGAAAAAGTATGTACATAAAGAATGTTGGTTTGTGTATACACAAGTGAAGTGAAAACAAACGATCGGAATTTGTTTGTACTTGAGTATAAAAGGTATCTGTGTTATGTACAGATAAAAATTTGTATGTGTTTGGAAAGAATTTGTTATGTACAAAGAAATATTATGTACATAAAAGAATGTTATGGGACTTACACCGTGAGGGAGGCCCATTGGTTTGAAAGCAGTTTCACAGGGAATAATGCTCCTTTCAATACCAATGGTATCGGTGTATAAACAAGCGAATGAAAGCGAAAAAATTTGTTTATGTTTGAATATTGACAATGATGATTTGAGTATGTACAAGTAAAACTAAATATGTACAAAAAGGGTTGGGACTTACACCATAAGGGTGGCCCATGATCGATTGAGAAATTCGAGAGAAAACGAATTTGATTTTATCGTTTAAATCGGATCGATCATGGTAAAAGATGTAAGTTTTGATGAAATGTTTTGAAAAATGATTTGAAAAATGTTTTGAAATGTGAGGTTCATTTATGAGAAGTTTTGAAAAAAATCGGAAGTCGAAAACTTGAAAATTTCACCTTAAAAGGAGGTTTGAAAAAGTGTTCAGAATGTCGTTTTCGGCTCGATTAAAATATAATCAGATGAACGTTTTTTCTGAAAATTTTTGCACTATCATAAAATAGATGTATTTATTGACAAGTGTCAAAAAAACCACCTTAAAATAAGGAGTTTTGATTGGTCAAAAAAATTGTGAAAGTTTTGTAAAAAACATGAAAAATTAGAAAAGTTTGAAAAATAAATGGTCCTGATGGGAGTTGAACCCATGACCATTGGGTGGCTACGTGGCAGAAAATCTTAAGGGCAAGAAAGCTACCACTGAGCCAAACGCGTTTTGATGTTTAGTGGAAAATAACACGTGTAAATAAAAGATTGGAACATTTGAAAAATCAAACTCAAGAACACGCGCGAAGCTTGTTCTTCGTTCTTTGATTCTCAGATTCTATAATCCAAGCTACCATCTTCGTTTCTCAATGAAATTCAATGATGTAAACATCAAAATTGCTTGGTTTTGAACAAGGAATACGATGGTACATGTTAATTGCATTTATTTTAAACCCAGAATGTTTTAAGTTTTGAAGAACACTATGAACCCTAAACTGAAAATTTCAAATTAAATGATGCATAGTTGATGATTCTTTGATTTTCTTGAGGGCTTATGATCGTGTTAGGTGCAGAAAAAGATTGGCCAAGAGTTTTTTTGTTTAAGTTCAAAGAATTGTGATATCCTAGTTCGTGTTCTAACCTGTGTAAGTGGAGATCGAATTCAATGCAAGAGTGTTTCCAGAGCCTGTTTCTTGATCATTTGAGCATCATCGGCATGTATGGAAGCTATGGACATGGTCTGCTTGCTTTGAGCTTGCTTCAATTATGCTACCCAAGTCAACCTGCATAGACTGAAAAATGAAACTTGATTTCTTGGTTAGAGTTGTTATAGAAGTTGGTTATGGATCTGGATCATATACATGAGGTATAGGGAAGGTGTTTGAATGATTACAACACAATTTAATCCAGCCAAACTTCAAATTCGAATTATAAGGCAGTTTGGAAAGTTTGAAAGCATGACATATGATTTCTGATTTTTACTTGTTTTTCTTATGATCTTAAGTTCTAAACAAGTTTTATATTGATCATGAAGCATGTTTGACACCAAAATTTAACATGTTTTCAACTGATTTTCAAAAATGCAATGTTTCTCACTTTTGCACTATGTTGCTTGATTTTCAAGAAAGAAGAGTGAAACCATGGATTTGCATTGCTTTGGTGTGGTTTTAGACTTGAAATGTGATCTATTTATAGGCCAAAAGATTCTGAAATGTTAGGCAAGAGTACATGGCAATTGGAAAATCAAAGATGCCTTAAGGGGTAAGAATGACTTTTCAAAAGTAAAAGGAAGTTTCCTCTTTTTACCATGTGTGAAAAATCTTCAAATTGATCCTATCCAATCTCAATTATATCTAGCTAATATTTATCAGCTCAATGATCAATTTGGCAAGTTTGTAAAGCTTCTAGATGAAGAAACCAAGAAATGACCTATAATTGAAGTTTTGACTTTTGAAAAATCAAGTTCATGGAGCCTTATGTTTCAATTTCAAAAGTATAGCTAGACTCCATGGATTTGAGAGTTCTTGGACATTTTGGAAAGCTTGTTTCACAAGCTACAACTTTCATGTTTTGAGTTTTTCCAATTCAAATTGGAACTAGGTGAAAAAATGGCATGAAGTTTGGAAAAAATAAGAAATTTCAACACTTAGAAAATTTTCTAAGTGTTAGAGCTTTTGACTTTTTGTTGACTTTTTCAAATTCTTTGATTTTTTATGATCATGATGGATCATTTGAAGTATTTTGATGATTGAAAAAGTTTTGTTTTGAAAAAGTTGACCAAAAGTCAAAGTTTGACTTTACTGTGCAGATGAATTTTCATCAGATGTTTCTGAAATTGATTGATGAAGTCTGTGAACTTCTGTGATGTTTTGAATCCAGAAATTAGGTCAAGATGTTGTATCTAAGATATAATGACCAATCTCTATCCAAAAAAGTCATTTCTTGTTCAAAAGTCGAGAGAAAAATCTGCTTGATCAAAACCCTAATTGGTCGATCCTTGATTGATCTGTGAGAAAAAATGGATATCTGAAGATTGAAGGCTGATATTTTGATCAAGATAGATCAAATGAGGTGAGAAAACTCAAACCCTAATTGGTTGCCTTTTGAATCGATGAAAATCTAATGAAACCTAATTTTGACACTGAAATCCACACATTAATCTTTCAAGCGTTAGTTATGCAAATGATGCAAATGTAAGGTGGTATATTAGGTCAAAATTTGGGGTATGACAGTAATCTTATCATTTATTTTATCATTTGTGTGAGCAACGCTCCAAAAAACAATATTGTTGTAATCTTCTTTCAATAATCAATAAATGTGTGTTTTCCATCCAAATATTTGCCAGAAATATCTCTTTTTAGCATAAATTCTTTGGAAATCTTTCTTTACAATCATAATCATGCATCATACTTTGCATTTAAGTCTGTTGTCTAGAGTCTGATACTTGAACAGTTTGAACAGTTTCAACAGATAGGAAAAGATCGCCAAGCTGTCGCGTCTCAGAGTTTCTCGACCGCGTCCACAGCCAACTTCGAGCGTCGACACGGTTCAAAAGAAGAAAAGTGATGGAGGTTTGAACAAGAGAATGTTGAACTTCGTAGTACGGTAACAACACTACAAGAAGAAGTGGAAAGACTCACGGTTTATTCGCGGCGACTTGAGAGATACTACTACTCGGTTTCAAGCATCGCGATGGTTCACCTTCGGTATGCGGAAGGCTATCCATGGGGCATGCCTTTCAACTTTGGCATCGGTTTCGTAACCGACTTCTCAAACAACCTCGCTTGAAATACCTACTTTGCGGCAAAACTCTACATTTACTCCATAGCGTGGAGTAACTCTTCCACAGTAACAATGTCGGGTTCTCAACCGATCATGGCGAACTCGACTTCCGTAGTGCACACTACCATGGAAGAAGTTCACCATACTCCAGGCAATAGCACGAATTCCCGTGGCTCGATGGAGAATCTCCAGGAACAACTCCTCGAAATGCAGCTTGAGATAAAAACAATTCGTGGGAAAGAATTGTTTGGGAAAAATGCCCAGGATCTTTGTTTAGTTCCTCGCGTAAGGATACCTGCAAAATTAAAAGTCCCTGACTTTGAAAAATACAAAGGAAAATCCTGTCCACAAAGTCATCTCACGATGTATGCCAGGAAAATGTCTACATACAACGAAGATCATCGGTTGTTAATCCATTACTTCCAAGATAGTCTCACCGGTGCCGCACTGAAGTGGTACATGGGATTAGACAGTGCAAGTATCCAAACATTCAATGACTTAGGTGAAGCCTTTGTACAGCAATATAAGTTCAACTTGGATATGGCTCTCGATCGGGACCAACTCCGCTCCATGTCTCAGAAAGAAAGAGAGACATTCAAAGAATATCTTGTGATGGAGGAAATTGCTGCCCAAGTCAACCCACCCTTAGAAGAGAAGATGACTAAGGTATTCTTGAATACTCTTGGCGCATTTATTCTGACGAATGATCGCTAGCGCTCCAGATTTCATCGAGATAGTGAGCATGGAATGCGATTAGAAGAGGGTTCGAACGGACGCCTAACCAAGGCGAGGATCTTCTAGTGGAACTAAAAAGATTGGAACCGTTTTCCAAGGAAAAAGAACATGACATAGGAATGGTATCCCGAGGAAGCGTAGAATGTCATTCAACAACGACGGTGCTGCCATAGCACCGCCGTCAACATAAATCCAAACACGAGCTGCTCCAATTCCCACAATCAACAAAATCAACAAACTCAACCTCGTCAGCGAGGCTCGGATTCAACAATCAAAACCGTGCGCCTCGGGTCACATTTGACCAATTCAATGGCGTACAAGAACTTTACCCTGCACTCATAGAAAAGAACGTCTGAGACAAGGTCACCACCTCCGGTTCCAGAAAAATTACCATGGTGGTACAAAGCGGGCGTATCTTGCCCTATTCACCAAGGGCACCGGGCCATGACCTTGAGCATTGCATAGCATTAAAGGCGAGAGAGATTAGTGAGATCTAATCTTCTTTCCTTCCAAATACAAGTCCGAACATGCAAGCCAATCCGCTTCCGATCCGGTGGACATTCGATGGTTTGATCTTGAAATCTGAGACGGTATCTCGTTACAGACGTAAACCTGATCAGAGGAAACTTGGTGCATCTCCATGAAGCATATAGTACAATGAGCACCTTCACTAAGCACGATTACGCAGCTTGCCATATCTGCTCCAAGGATATTCAAGGATGTCCCACCATAAAAGCAGATATTCAGCGATTGTTAGATATCGGTGACTTACAGATCTACAGAAACAGAGATGACCATGATGTAATTACAGTAGGGCATTTTTCGCATGAGCTTTTAGTCTCAGATATCAACTCGGAAAACCCCGAAGTAAACGTTACCATCCCTTGCTTCAACATACCCAAACATATGGAGATTGAATTCAACAGTTCCAACACCCCAGAATCTCCTTTGGTGATTTGCCTACCCGGTCCTGTTCCATATAGTTCTACCAGAGCAATTCCTTACCAATACAATGCAACCCTGATAGAGGATGGGAAGGAGAAACCCATGCCTACTCTTCCAGCTAATGTCAATATAGCAATCGGACGAGTAACACGAAGTGGGCAGTACACACTCCATGCCACCAAGACCGCTGCAGTTCACATTGTCGAGACAAAATCCGGTTAACATATCTTGAGAATCCTGCGATTCCGATGGTTAACCTAAGCACAAATGTTGGTCCTCTGATAAAGCCAACGTCAGCAGATTTTGATGAAATCTTGAAATTAATCAAAAGAAGCGAATCAAGTGTGGATCGGTGATCACGAGACTCCTCCAAGATTCAATCATCTCTATTATTGAACTCGAAGCTCACGAGAAGCTTTAATGAAGGTACTAGACCAAGCCTATGTAGACCATGATGTGACTACAGACCAGGTTTGGAGGTATTGTCGCCAACATAACGACTTAATAATCTAAGTTTCGATGTGAAGAACTTCGGAGGAAGGAAAGATCACAATTTGGCCTTGCACATCTCAATGATTTGCCAATCAGATTCTCTGTCCAATGTATTGGTAGATACTGGTTCATCTTTGAACGTAATGCCGAAGACGACACTCGCTCATTTGGCTTACAAAGGGACACCAATGAAGTTCAATGACATAGTAGTAAGAGCTTTCGATGGATCAAGGAAGTCAGTTATTGGGGAAGTTGACCTCCCGATGACAATTGGTCCGCACACTTTCCAAATTACTTTCCAAGTCATGGACGTACCAGCTGCTTACAGTTGTCTACTAGGAAGACCTTGGATCCACGAGGTAGGAGCAGTAACTTCTACTCTCCATCAGAAATTAAAATTCACAGTAAATGGAAAGTTGGTGACCATCAGTGGTGAACAAGCCTTGCTCGTAAGTCATTTGTCCAGTTTCTCTTTCATCACAGCTAATGACGTTGAAGGGACACATCTCCCAGAGCATCCGTTAGAAGATGAATCTACCAGCAAAAACAGATCATCTATCTCTTCATATAAAGAAGCGGCACAAATGGTGAAAGACAGCAATGCTGAAGGATGGGGACATGTAATCAAACCTGTCAAGAACGAAACAAAAGCCAGACTTGGGTTTACACCCGTATTTTCCAAGGACAAGCAAAAGGATGAAGCACTTCGTCCAATCAAAGAAGTATTCAGCAAGCAGTGGGGGTTTCTTAAACCCCGTTCTCCAAGAGGTTAGCGTTGTCACCATTGAAGATGATGAAGAGAATCCCTCTGAATCTGAAGAGTGGAGTACTTATTTAAACAGCCCTGGATATGTGTCTCAAGAGGAATTATACGCGCCAACTGATCAATTCAAAGACATGTCCCTGCAGCAACATGAAAATCCCCCTGTCCCTTCTGAAGTTTGGGATACCTTGGGAAAACCAAGCGGTAAGTTTGACTACATGGTAAAGTATACTGCGCCAGAAAGCTCAAGAATTAGAATTGAAGATATCCAACCCACAGAATGGGGTGATTCTTTTGATTATCCTAGTCAATCAGAAGAGGTATACTCGTCTTCTCAGTCTAATCAGCCAATCGAGGTCCCGAATGAAGATCTCTGCTTTAACACGCCTGTGGAATTCACTAAACCAGATCTGGATTATCACTACATCAACGTGATCACTGGAGATCAAGAGTACGACTCGGGATACGAAGTGGAAAGCGTCGCCGACAACGAGTCTCTTCACTCTGAAGATTGGAGGGTACATCCTCAGAATTCAACACAAAGATCAACAGGAAGCACATATGTTGTATCCCATACTTCCCGATCTATTCATCAAGCGGAAGAAGACTGCTTTAGCAGCACGAAAGGCAAAGTCCATCGTCCAGAGTCTTCAAAACCTGCTCAAACAGCGACCAAAGTCTACTCAAGGGTTAAACCAAAAGGAAAGTTACCAGAATACCTCGACTTCCAAGGAGTTCGTCACTACTGGAAACCCGTTGAAGTTCGGACTAACGCTCCTAGTTCTAAGTAGTTTATCTTTGCTTTTGTTTTGAACTCTCACTTCGCCCAAAGTGAAGAGATGTTTTATAGGGCTTAGCTTTTAAATAATCTCTCTTTGTCTTGCCCAAGACAAATGAGTTTGTATTTTAGGGCCCTGTTTCATAGTGTGAATTATAAATAAAACGCGTTGTTTTGTTTCTACACTTTGTGTTTATTTTCATTTTACCCTTTCTTGGAAATGATAATCCTAAAAAACACAATAAAACAAGAAAAATCTTCAAAAAAAAAGATATACACAATCTGCATACACTTTCACATTAACTTTTTCAAAAAAAAATGATGAAAAAATTAATTAATCAGACATAAATCAAATATGCAGATTAAACAGATGAACAAATCCATTGAAAGCAATAACTCTATGCTCTCTCCCAACTTCGAAATCCCCTATAAAGTCGCCAAGGAAGAAGTTGAAGAAGAGATCCCAGATGAAATTTCTAGACTGCTAAAGCACGAGGAAAGGATCATTCAGCCTCACCAAGAGCCATTGGAAGCAATCAACTTAGGTTCTGAGGAAGACAAAAAAGAAGTAAATATCGGACTTCGCTCGACAGCGTCAAGCGGTGATAGATCTTCTCAAAAAATATGTCGATGTGTTCGCTTGGTCCTACCAGGACATGCCAGGGTTAGATACCGGCATCGTGGAGAATCACTTGCCATTAAAACCAGAGTGTCCACCAGTTAAGCAAAAGCTGAGAAGAGTTCACCCTGAAATGGCCGACAAAATCAGAAAGGAATTTCAAAAACAGCTCGACGCAGGTTTCCTCGTCATTTCTGAATATCCTCAATGGCTGGCCAACATAGTACCTGTTTCCAAGAAAGCGGAAGGTCCGAATGTGTGTTGACTACGGGATCTGAACAAAGCAAGTCGAAGGCGATTTCCCACTTCCGCATATTGACATGCTAGTGGATAGCACTGCAAAATTTAACGTCTTTTCCTTCACGGACGGTTTCTCTGGTTATAATCAGATCAGAATGGCTCCCGAAGACATGGAGAAGACATCCTTCATCACGCCATGGGGCACTTTTTGCTACAAAGTAATGCCGTTTGGATTAAAAAATGCGAGCGCAACTTACCAAAGGGCAATGACTACTCTCTTCCATGACATGATGCACAAAGAGATTGAAGTCTACGTAGACGACATGATAGCAAAGTCTGACACTGAAGATGAACATATAGACTATCTTTTAAAGTTGTTTCAACGACTAAGGAAATTTCAGCTTCGCCTGAATCCTAACAAATGCACCTTTGGGGTATCATCTGGAAAACTCCTAGGTTTCATCGTCAATCAAAGAGGTATTGAAGTGGACCCTGACAAAGTCAAGGCCATTCAAGAAATGCCAACGCCACATACAGAAAAGCAAGTAAGAGGATTTCTTGGACGATTGAATTACATCTCCAGATTCATCTCTCAAATGACTGCTACCTGCGGGCCGATATTCAAACTTCTCCTCAAAGATCAAGAGGTTGTGTGGACAACCGATAGCCAAAAAGAATTTGACAGTATCAAGGAATACCTGTCAGAACCACCAATACTGATCCCTCCAGTCGAAGGAAGACCGTTAATCCTGTACCTTACCATACTAGAAGAGTCCATGGGCTGCGTACTTGGACAGACAAGATGACACGTGAAGGAGCATGCCATTTACTACTTGAGTAAAAGTTCACTTGTGAAACTCGTTACTCCATGCTCGAGAAAACATGTTGCGCTTTGGTGTGGGCTTTAAAACGTCTCCGCCAGTACATGATCAATCACACGACTTGGTTAATCTCCAAAATGGATCCGATCAAGTATGTCTTTGAAAAGCCTGCCTTAACGGGAAGAATTGCCCGATGGCAGATGCTGCTATCTGAATATGACATCCAGTACTGCGCTCAAAAAGAAGTCAAAGGAAGCATTCTCGCCAATCACTTGGCTTATCAACCGCTCAACGAATACCAATCTCTCAAATTTGACTTCCCAGACAAGGATGTTATGTACTTGAAGATGAAAGATTGTGACGAACCGCTACCCGGAGAAGGACCAGACCCAGAATCCAGATGGGGCCTAATCTTTGATGGAGCAGTTAACGTTTTTGGCAATGGAATTGGGGCAGTCATTATTACCCCCGAGGGTTCTCATATCCCATTTTCCGCCAGATTGCTATTTGATTGCACCAACAACATCGCAGAATACGAAGCTTGCATCATGGGTATCGAAGAAGCCATCGACTTAAGGATCAAGATCCTTGACATATATGGAGACTCAGCCCTTGTGATCAATCAAATTAAAGACAAGTATGAAACTCATCATCTTGGTCTAATTCCGTATAGAGATTATGCAAGACGTTTGTTGACTTTCTTCAACAAAGTGGAACTGCATCATATCCCTCGAGATCAAAATCGAATAGCAGACGCCTTGGCCACTCTATCTTCCATGTTCAAAGTCAACGATTGGAATGATATGCCCAAGATCCGCATTAGACGCCTTGAAAGACTGCATATGTGTTATAGCAGGCGGTCTTTGGCGATAAACCGTGGTTTCCGACATCAAGCGTTTCCTACAAACACGAGTACCCACTCGGGGCATCGTACAAGGATAAGAAAACCCTAAGGAGGCTTTCTAGAAACTTCTTCCTCAATGAAGATGTGCTATACAAAAAAAACTTCGACATGGTTCTGCTCAGATGCGTTGACAGACAAGAGGCAGACACAATCATCCATGAAGTGCATGAAGGATCCTTTAGAACCCATTTAAATGGGCATGCAATGTCCAGAAAAATCTTGAGAGCAGGATACTATTGGATAACGATGGAATCGATTCTTTGTAAACACGTCAAAAGATGTCACAAGTTCCAGATCTACGCATATAAGATCCATGTGCCATCGACTCTACTCAACGTTCTTTCCTCTCCGTGGCCTTTCTCCATGTGGGGCATTGACATGATCGGAATGATCGAACCAAAAGCGTCCAACGGACATCGCTTCATTCTAGTGGCTATTGATTACTTCACCAAATGGGTCGAAGCAGCATCTTACGCCAACGTTACAAGACAAGTGGTTGTGAGGTTCATCAAGAACAATCTCATTTGCCGATATGGAGTTCCAAGCAAGATCATTACAGACAATGGATCAAACTTGAACAACAAAATGATGAAAGAACTGTGTGAGGAATTCAAGATCGAGCATCATAACTCGTCTCCTTACCGGCCAAAGATGAATGGCGCCATTGAAGCTGCCAACAAAAACATCAAAAAGATCGTCCAGAAAATGGTCATCACTTACAAAGACTGGCACAAAATGCTGCCATTTGCTCTGCATGGGTATCGTGCTTCATCGCACTTCAGGGCAACCCCTTTCTACGGTATCTGACATGGGCAGTGCTCCCGTAGAAGTTGAGATTCCATCAATGAGAGTTCTCATGGAAACAAAGTTATCGAGGCCGAATGGTATCAAAGCGATCTGATCGGTGAACTTAATCGAAGCTGGCGCTACGTGTCATGGACAATTGTATCAAAGAAGAATGAAGAAAGCTTTCGACAAAAGGTCCGACCTCGTGAATTCGAAGGCGACCTCGTGTTTAAAAGATTACATCTTTTCAACCAGATTCTAGGGAAAATGGACTCCTAACTACGACCCATACATCGTCAAAGGAGCTTTTACGCGGTGCTATGACTCTCACAACCATGAGCGGTGATGAACTCCCGCATCCTGTAAATCTTGATGCGATCAAAAATACTTTGTCTAATAAAACAAAAGCAGCTCGGTAAGTCGGCGGCTTAGGCAAAAATCGTCTCGGTGGATTGCAAAATTAGAGACAATAAACAGAAATTATCCTGATAGATTGAAAACCTAAAAAGACGATCTAGGCAAAAATAAGGATACAAAAAAAAAATGACAAAGTAACTGCAATCAGTCTGTATTTCATCAATCTGAAGAATCTTCCATCAACGGATCTTCAATCAAATCTTCTGAAGCAACAAGCACAATTGGAATTCAAAGTTGTTAGGGATAATAGTGGTTATTTGCTTTCAATGTAGCCTTTTCCCAATAAATTATCATTTCCAACTCTTGTAAATAGCTCATGGAATCACGCCTTTGGCTGATTACCATTCTATCAATAAATTTGAGCTTTGTGCCTTTTGTTTGCAATCCTTACTTTATTCTGTTTTGCAAAATAACGTTTTTTATTGTGAAAATCACTTTTTGAAACTAAAAAAAAAAGTTTTAAATGAATTTTTACTTCAAAATTTTGAAACAAAAAAAGCAAAAATGTTCCTTTGAACTATGAACACGGAAAGAACTTCAACAGTTTCTCCATAAGTGTCTAGATCTCCGAAGGATAGATTGGCTGTTACAGGAGTCTTCTCCTCAGCAGAAATTATCAAAGGACGGTATTCTTACCCAAAAAAGGAATTCCCAACAAAGTTGCCAATAAAACGCCTTTCTCTGAAAGTTTAAAGCATGCAACTCAGATCCTTCATCAGCAACGTCTAACACCAATGCTGCGGATATTGTTAAGTATTTGTTCGAACTGTGACGCGGTCCTTTTCCCAAATGCCTCTTTAGTGTCTTTGTCAAGTATTGTTAGCATGCATATAACATTCATGACATTCATACATAATAGCATCATTCATGCATTTTTGCATTCCTCAAAATGTTTGCTTTCATATCACTGGTGTAAATCATACTTACTCATGTAAGTACAATTATATCCCCAGTAGATTATCCCAAAGCAGAGAAATACATCTTTTCTCTCTCCTGTTCCCCAGCTGAGATCATTCCTCATCAGGAACACAGTCTTGATTGACCCTTTCTTTCCAGTTCATTCCTGGATAGAACCCCGTCTATAATCCACCAAGCAATAAGCAATAGCCTCATTATTTGAGCCGCTTATTTCTTTTTCATTCTTAAACTTGTCATGAAAGTTTGTTCTTCTCAACAAAGTCAAATCATGACCGTACGAGAAATTCCCCAGCAGTTGTCTTTCTATTTTAAAGAAAACTTGTGTCTTCCGATCAAAATGCCCGCGTCTTCTCAAAAGAGAGATCCTCGGCAAGATTTTATTCAAGAAAGTAGAAACTCATTTGAGTTCTGTTTCTTTCACTGTCTGGTATTCACAAGGCTGAATACTCAGAAAAAAATTTCAAAAGATTTACCTTGTTATAGTTGTCACTTTGCTGATAATTGGTAATATCTTCAAAAACTCATTTGAAATCTGTTTCCATCTCTGTCTGGTATTCACAAGGCTGAATACTCAGAAAACTTTTCAAAAGAGTTACCTTGTTATAGTTATCACTTCGCTGATAATTGGTAATATCTTTATAATTCATTACCATACAATATCACAAGGCTGATAATTGGTAATATCATTTTCACTTACCTTAAACATTATCACGAGGCTGACAGAAGGTAATCTCTTTGTTTCCCAAAGCAAAAAACAGATATTCACATGTTTTGTGAATCTCTTTTTCCCCAGCGAGACATATTGCGTGTTTCCCAACAAACAGGATCCTCTTTTCTTAAACAGATCAAGTCATCCTCACAAGTTTTTTCCACCATGTCATTTCTTTGATATCATCTGGTTAAAACTTTTACAATCATTTTGCATCATCCGCATTTTTGGTATCTTAGGTCCAAAATTTGCGTATTCTGATATTTAAGTCTCTTTACACCTATCAAAACAAAGATATTCATCTTCATCTTTTAGGTTAAAGAAACTTAAATAGGGGCATCTGTCATACCCCAATTTTTGACCTAATATACCACCTTACATTTGCATCATTGCATAACTAACAATTCAGATAGCATTAATCGGGTGTAGCATTCACAGGTCAAAATTAGGGTTTCATCAGATTTTCATCTGATTCAAGAGGAAACCAATTAGGGTTTGAGTTTTACTCACCTCATTTGATCTATCTTGATCAAATCATTAACCTCTAATCATCAGATATCCAATTTCTCTCATTGATCAATCAAGGATCGACCAATTAGGGTTTTGATCGAGCATGAGTATTCTCTGACTTTTTGAGCAAGAAATGACTTTTTTGGATAGAGATTGGTCATTATATCTTAGATACAACATCCTGACCTAATTTCTGGATTCAAAACATCACAAAAGTTCACAAACTTCATCAGTCAAATTCAGAAACATCTGATGAATTTTCATCTGCACAGAAAAGTCAAACTTTGACTTTTGGTCAAATTTTTCAAAACAAAACTTTTTCCATCATCAAAATACTTCAAATGATCCATCATGATTATAAAAAATCAAAGAATTTGGAAAGGTCAACAAAAAGTCAAAATTTTCAATACTTAGAAAAATTTCTAAGTGTTAAAATTTCTTATTTTTTCCAAACTTCATGCCATTTTTTCACATAGTTCCATTTTGAATTGGAAAAAACTCAAAACATGAAAGTTGTAGCTCTTGAAACAAGACTTCCAAAATGTCCAAGAACACTCAAATCCAGGGAGTCTAGCTATACTTTTGAAATTGAAACATAAGGCTCCATGAACATGGTTTTTCAAGGTCAAAACTTCACATTTATAGGTCATTTTGTGATTTCTTCATCTAGAAGCAATGCCACCTTGCCAAATGAATTGTAGAACTGATAAATATCAGCTAGATGTGATTGAAAAAAGATAAGATCAATTTGAAGATTTTCACACATGGTAAAAAGAGGAAGCTTCCTTTTTCCTTTTGAAAAGTCTTTCTTACCCTTTAAGTTATCTTTGAATTTCCAAAAGCCTTGTACTTGTGCCTAACATTTCAGAACCATTGGCCTATAAATAGAGCATCATTTCAAGTTCAAAAACACACCAAAGCAATGCAAAGTTATGCTTTCTCTCTTCTTTCTTCAAAATCAAGAAACATAGTTCAAATTGCCAAAACTTGCATTTTTGAAAATTGATGAGAAACTTTGGTCAAATTGGTGTCAAACACATTCCATAATCAATATCAAACTTGTTTAGAACTTAAAAACAACATAGAACAAGTTAGAAATCAGAATTGCACTTCATGTCACATATGCTTGTACAAACTGCCTTATGATTCGAAATCTTGGTTTGGTTGAAGTAACTTGAGTTCTAAGCATTCAAACATCATCTATGAACATCATAGACATGATCCAAATCAATAACCAACATCTGTAACATGATTAACATCAAAATCAAAGTTCCATTTTCAAACTGTGCAGGTGGACTTGGGTAGCACAATCCAGGAAAGCTCGAAGCAAGCAGACCATCCCTATAGCTTCCATATAGGCCGATGATGCTACAGCAATCATAAAACAAGTTCTGGAAACGCTCAATCATCTTCTTCGATCTCAACTTGAACAGGTTCGAACTCAAACTCTAATACCATGATTCCTTGCATTTAAATGAAAAAGCTCATGGCCAATCTTTTTCTGCACCTAACACGATCATAAGCCCTCAAACAAATTGAAAAATCATCAACTACACATCATTTAATTTAGAAAATTCAGTTTTAGGGTTCTTCACGATTTCTGGAAATTTAATTGTGTTAGGCTAAAAATAAATGCAATTAACAACCACCTTCGTGTTCCTTGTGAAAAATCGAGCAATTTTCATGTTTACTTCATCTAATTTCATTGAGAAACGAAGATTATAGCATGGATTGTTGAATCTGAAAATCAAAAACGAAGAACATGGCTGCGCGCGTGTTCTTGAGTTTAAAAATTCAAATTTTCCAATACTTTGTCAACACGTGTTTTTAATTCATAAACACAAAAGAAAGCTTGTCCTAGTGGTTGCCAGCACGCCTTTAGTCCTCTCTGCCACGTAGCCACCCCAATGGTCATGGGTTCAACTCTCCACAAGACCATTTTTTTCAAACACTTTTATATTTTCTTCATTTTTCTTACAAACTTCACAATTTTTTTTAACCAATCAAAACTCCTCATTTTAAAGTGATTTTTTGGACACTTGTCAATAAATATATCTATTTTATGATAGTGCAAAAATTTTCAGAAAAAACTTTCATCTGATTATATTTTAATCAAGCCGAAAACGACGTTCTGAGCACTTTTTCAAAACACTTTAAAAGGTGAAATTTTCAAACTTTCGACTTCCGATTCTTTTCAAAACTTCTCATAAATGAACCTCACATTTCAAAACATTTTAAAAAGCATTTTTCAAAACTTTTTATCAAACTTACATCTTTTTACCATGATCGATCCGATTTAAACGATAAAACCGATTTCGTTTTTTCTCAAATTTCTTAATCGATCATGGGCCTCCCTCACGGTGTAAGTCCCATAACATTCTTTTGTGTACATAATATTTCTTTGTACATATCAAATTCTTTCCAAACACATATAAGTTTTCATCTACATAACAGATACTTTTTATACTCAATGCAGACAAACTTGATCGTTTGTTTTCACCCACTTGTATACTCCAACCAACATTCTTTTATGTACATACATATCTTTTCCTTGTACATATCAATTTCTTTTCATACAAACTTTTATCTGTACATAATCGAGATACTTTTTACTCAAATAGGATAAACTTGATCGTTCGTTTGTTTCATCATATATACTGAATACCATTGGTATTGAAAGGAGCATTATTCCACTGTGCGCTTTCAAACCAATGGGCCACCCTATGGTGTAAGTCCCAACCCTCCTATGTACATCCATCTTTGTCTGTACATAAAAACTCGTTCGTGTACATATTTACTTCCTTGTACACAATTCAAACTTGTAAATAATCAAGTTACGCTCGTTTTAAACGTTCGTTTCACAGACACTTGTTTATATTTACTTCATAAACTTTTGTAAATAAACATCATGCATTGTTTATATTTCCTTCATAAATTCCTGTGAATACATATCACACACGCACTTGTTTATACAACTGTCTAATTATAACATAACAATTAGTCTAACCAATAGGTTCCCAACAGTTTTAGCCTCCGCTTGGGCTTTATACAAGATAATTCATCCCCTGCATGAGTTTAGCCTCCGCTTGGGCTTTATACAAGATAACTCTCCCCACAGAGTTTAGCCTCCTCTTAGGCTTCATATAAGAAAACTCATTCATCTGAGTTTAGGCTCTGCTTAGGCTTCATATAAGACAATACTCCCCTGTTGAGTTAGCCTCCTCTTGGGCTTCGTTCAAAAGAACTCCTCATTGAGTTTAGCCTTCTCTTGGGCATCATACAATGAAAGAGCGGAAATCTCTTAACAGCCTCCTATTGGGCTTCCAATACAAAGAATCACCCGCGTTAGGATAGAACCCAGAGAGTATAATTTCCCGGTGAAATTGCTCTTCATTCCAAAAGGATGGTTTCCCGGTGAAATCCCTTTTAACGCAAAGCCAACCATACCCTATAGCTTCCTCTTGAGCTTCGTACAAGGACCCTCGATGACCCTCGGAATGCCTCCTCTTGGGCTAACAATACAAGGACCCATGGGCTTCTTAAAAGCATCCCTAATCCAATCAATTTCTCCTAGAGATTTAGACGTTTATCATCTCTATGGAAGAAGTATCTCCTCTATCACATCACATACAGTCAAAAACCTTTTCAAAAACTTTTCAAAACTGTTTTCAAACAAAAACATCTCTTAATTGTAAGTGGTAACGCTTGTATACTCAAGCAAAACACCCAATGCTTACAATTAAAAGATTCAGTCTTTTTCAAACATCTTTCTTAAACATGTAAGTGGTAACGCTTGTACACTCAAGCAAAACACCGATAACTTACGATGAAAGATTTTAATCAGTCAAACTTTTCAAAAAATGTATGTGATGAAATAAATTAGATACATTTTTCATTAAGATGACATTTGTCTGTCTCTTACTAACATCCCGTTGCTTTCCACTAGCATAAGTGGGAACTACGATTGCTCTGACTTTCTCAACATCCCTTTGAGAATACGTAGGCACAAGGTCTCATCCTTGGCGAGCAAATTTCTATCTCCCTCAGACCAAACAAACCATAGATCCTTGTAGATCCCAGCTACAAATGCTCTGATTCCCACTAGAGGATATGTATGCAGAAGATCCAAAGATCTTTGCGAGCACAATAATAACAAACACTAGGATCCCACATAATCTATCTTTCTTAAAATCCTAAAGGAGAAACTTTCCCAATCATAGAAATAGCAATTAAAACACACAAACATATCAAACATATTCATATATAAAGCTATAGATAACTATATATATTTAGGGTGCTCCATCTATTCCCTTTATATAACAATCCCCCTTACTCAGAATCTCCCCAATACGTTGCGTCTAGTTTGCGCTAGTCGTTACGCATATCAAAATCAATTGAGGGTATTAACAGCTTTCCCCTTTTTCATAATCATTAAATCATCTTTCTTGTGTTGAAAATAATAAAGCTTGATGCTCATGGCATCTTTATAAACAAATCAAAAGAGTAAATCGTTTCGAGCCAGAGAATCTGAATTCATATTCGAATCCTCTAGCGCGTCACCTTTTAACGCGAACAGTGCTGAGGAGGATCCCTCAAAGCAATCAGCTCTGCTTTCAACATGTGTTGCAATGCCTGCGACAATGGCATGTTGATCTTCGTGAACTGTCTTCGTGGCGCATTCTGGTTACGCGCGTTGTCTCATTGAGGTTGCGCTGGTGTAGGATTGGAGATCACAACTGCTCCCACAGATTGAGTACGATCAGCTTTGTCACGGCTTTTCTGACCATACACAACATTGGCTTCTTTTTTACCACCAAAATATCTCTTCGCATCATTTGAAGATGACTCTACCTGAATCTTTCCGCTCTTGATTCCAGCTTCAATACGTTCGCCTGTTAGTATCAACTCGGTGAATCCAGCTGAAGAGTTTCCAATCAGATGATTGAAGAATGGGCCTGTCAGTGTTCCCATATACATATCAACCAACTCCCTATTGGACAAGGGTGGTTGAACTCTGCCTGCTAGATCTCTCTATTTCTGAGCATATTCTTTGAACTTCTCATCACGACCCATAGACATGCTTTGTAGCTGCATGCGGGTGTTCACAGTGATTTCTGGTGAAGCAACCGCTAGTCCTCCAAACTATCGAATAAGCTTTATGATTGTTATTCAATTCCTCTGGTAACTTGCAGGATCGACTAGATTGATCCTATGGGGTATTGGTCGTTTGGATATATTTAATAACTAAACTAGTATTCATGTTTAAGACTTATATTTAGAGTGTTTTATGTATGTCCAATGTATTCCGATTATAGTGTTAAATAACTTGATGCCATGATTAAATAAAGAAACATAATATTGACTTGAATGAGTAAATAAATAAAGATTCGATTTAGAAAGCAAAGTGTAAGTGCAGGAATACTTAAATGACTTTTAAATGTAAAAGACTTTTAAAGTAAGAGCATGAAATGTAAAAGACATCTGGAATGTAAAAGATTTCTGAAACGTAAAGGACTTCGAAATAGAAGAAAACGTTTAAATGCAGAAAGTAGTTAAATGGCTTTGAATGTAAAGATATGTAAAAGACATTGATGCGGAGATAAAAGATAAACTGGAAAGGTAAAGATGCTTTTACTGAATTATAAAGGTTTTGGTGCAATCATACGTACATTGTTCGAGCATTCGTTTTCCTAGCCATGTGGTATTTTGAATGTTTACTAAATTTTGTACAATAGATATGACACACGAAATCCTAACACTAAGACTTCTATTTATACTACTTCGACCATAACGGTCTGACTTATGAGATCATGCCACGTTCAGAACATGCAGAACACTGCGCTTCTCTAGCTTCCACGCGTCTTCAAATCGTCTCCAGCGCATATATTCTAACTTCCAATTATCCCGCTCGCGTTTGAATTTCAAATGCCTTGGCTATCTTTGCTTCGAACTCACTTCACAGACACAACCTTATTACCACTTCGAAGCTTCTTTTACATATATCATCATAATTGCCATTCGAAGCTCCGAGTTTCAGTATGTCCATTCGAAGAGCTATTTCTCCCATTCCGAACTGTGACATTTTACTTTGTTCCAACGAACACTAACATCATTTCGTTTCGAACTTGAAATTTCTACTTCGAATCATACGTATCAAAATCTTCAGCTAACAAAATGCCCCTTTAAAATATGTATTTCGAACCTCTTTCTGAGAAATACTTATTTTAAACATATTCACAAGATTTTGATGTGACTTTGAGTAATCATGATACTGTGTATGACTTCCACTACGTCAGTCACGCGTCTCTTGGGTTTCCGAACCGCTTCAAAACAGTCACCACAGCATGGTGCAGTTATTAAAGACAATGATTATCTTTAATCACGCTTGTTACCAATGCTGGCTTTACGCCACCTCATTCCGTATCCAACCCCCGATCTCCACGTATCTTGGCTTTAGTTGATGAGTGCTTCAACTTCCTCACTATAAAACTACATAGCTTTAGTCTTTAACTCTTTTTCCCACTTTCTGAACTCCTTTCTTCTTCTCTTCTCGCTGAAAAACCCTAAAGATTCTCAACAACTTCCAACAATGTCTTCAACAACATCCCAAATGAAGAAGATCTCCAAGAAGAAAAGTAAGAACGCAGGCACGATTATGGAGAGCAAAGTTGGTATTCACCAAGGTCAATCTGTACTCATCCCCAAGGAATCTCAAGGAACAAGAACTTCTATACTCTTCTCAGGTACTCATTCCACTAATCTGCTTTGGAAGAGGTTTGCCCTAATGGGCCCTACGATTTTGAAATTAAAGATACGGAACCATCTTCCTGTTTGTTATGACTTTAAACCTCTTTTAATAAGATGGAAATCCCTAGGTTAGGAGCCGAGAATATGTTGAATCCTCCGCTTGAAAACTATAGAAACCCGATGTTCCCCAAAGATCCTTTTGTTTTGGATTATGTTAAAAGCAACTTTAAGCGTTTCGCTCTTGCCCTACGCGTAGCTTACAGGCGGTTTGCTAAGGTAGAAGTTAAGAAATCCCATCAGTGGGAAGAACTAGGGATCTATAATTTGATTAAGTTATCGAAACCAGGCTTCACCTACAGCCATCCCTTGCTATTTGCATCCTTGTATTTTTGGGATAGTACTTATAACACCTTTCACCTTCCTGGAGGGATGATCACACCCACCTTCTTCGATATAGCAGCTATCACAGGCTTATCACCAGTAGGAGAGACTTATATTCCTGACTCTGAATAACATTCAAGTATCATTGACTTCGACGTCAAGTTGGCCAGCTTCTCAAAGTTTATCAGTCATTATCACGCTGAAGGTGATAGTGTATCAGATTTAGAGCATATTGCCTTCCTCACCCTATAGTTATCGAGATATGTGTTTTGCAGCAGGTCACTACAAGTAGCCAGTAGGTTCATCCCTCTAGCCAGAGACCTACATGAAAATAGGAGAGTTTGTTTGAGTGAGCTCTTACTTGTTGATCTCTATGAAAGCTTGAGATCAGCTGTTTCGAGTCTGAAATCTCACACTCCTAAGAACATCTTGCTAGCTGGCCCCTTCTGGTTACTCCAGTTATGGCTTAATGCCATGTTCGAATCTTCATTATCCACTGTCGATACCATTATTGAGCAAGATCCAGAGGTAGCGGATCAAATTGTTGAAGGCACAAGGCTGAGAAGATTGACTCCAAATGATGATAAGGCTGACTTCCAAGTTCTATTCTCACAGTACATCATGATTTTCTCCAAAAGGCATAAATTTGAAGAGACTATGGCACCTTTTGCTTCGAGGACTCATGGACCATCATGGTTCACCATGTCCCTTTTAGAGGCTGCTAAGAAGTAAAGAGATCCAAGACATCTGGAAAGCCTTCTTGCTCCCAATACTAATCTCCTCAAGAATCACTCCAACCAAGAACCAAATCCTTTTGTTTGCCTATCAACCCAATTTCGTTTCAAGACAATTCGGTTTATGTCAGTTAATTCCTGAACCCCTTTTTCAAACCCAGAGTGCCATTACTTCTGGTCGAACTTTCAAGGCCAGAGAAGCTAAGCTGCAGCAAGAACAATATCAAGATTTCGCTCAGTTTGAATTAATTTCTTTTGAACCAACCTACTTTTCATTAAAGGGTTTTATGGATTGGTGGACTAAATTCTACCAGTCTTATATGTTCGATACTATCACCATTCAAAAGAAACTAACTGCTGCGTTCGATGTGCAGGTATACAAAAAGAAAGGTATGTTCACTCACGCTCAAGAGATTAAGGCTTTTCAGAATTATTTCGAGACTACCTATGATCCCACGCGTTTGCAAACCACTGTATATCGAGCGTCCGAAACCTTGAAGGAAAAATTTAAAGAAAAAGTCTCTAAGTTCAGACTTCCTTCAGGGTTGTCACCTGAGGATATGTATAGGTTGGCACTCGAAATGCATCCACCTAAATTTCCTAGATTACCTACCTCAGAACTGGCTCTGGCTTGGTTTTCCCCATACCCTTGGTGGTTGACTTGCAAAGAGATGTTCAAATACAAATCTCAAAGGAAACCAAAGCCATCTGAGACTGTGACATGGGCTCGACATTGGCTCCATAATTTCCCAGGGCATCTTCGCTATGACCTCTCTGCCATGTCGATTCTTTCGAATGAAGGCGCAGGTGCGAATTCTTGGGAAATCCCCAAATAATTCTTACTTTCTTTATTTTAACATTTCGTCTTAATTGTTTCGATTTTCAGCCATCAGGATAAAGACTGTCGCGCGTCGAAGACCAAGGAAGGAAGTAGTTCCCAACAAACTATCGAAGCTGATGACAATGTGCCCCAAACAACTCCAACAATTACTCCTGCAACAACAACAACAACAACAACCATTGCTCCAACTCTAACAATTGCTCCAATTTCAACAGTTGCTCCAACTCCAAAGGTAATCAATTTATCCTGACGTTTCGAATGGACTACCTTATGATTGAAGTTTTAACTCATGTTTTATACCTTTCAGACTAATAAACTCCCACCAACCACTCCAAAGAAGCGAAAGCCTAGTACCAGTGGGAAGAATCCCAAGGTTGGGGGAAGTTCACCAACGGCTTCGAAGAAGAAGCAAAAGAAAGATGTTTCAAAGGACACTAATGTCTCTGGACTCGATTCCAGGGATGTTGCTCCCCTACCAAAATCCAAAAATCCACCTTCGACCTCCAACGTAATGTTGGAACATATAGATAGCAATATCTCTTCAGATAATCCACAGGTAAATTGCATTCGAATTTTTTTTTATTTTAACAAACACAGTTATTCGTACCTTAGTGCAAGTTTTAATCTTTCTTTGCTTGTGTAGGACGATTCAAATCCAATCCCTACCACTTCGACTCCTCCGTCCAAAACAGCTGCTCCAATCCATTCTTCTCCTCATAGGGATTCGAGTAATCTGGTGCAGAACAAAGGGTCCTCCGATATGGCGGTTCCGATTGGGGCTTCCGAACAACCAGATGATCAAGGCACTTCTCCTCCTCTCAAGGAAACAAATGAAACAACGCCTGGAGATGCTGCAGAAGTGCCTCCAGAAACTTCTCATCCAAAATCTCCTCTCGAGATTCCTCAAGAAAGTGAAAAGGTCACCCAAGTTGAAGAGGAAAAGGCTTGCCCCTCTCAAGAGAGCGAAGATTCTAGTGAGGAAGGATCTGAGGAAGAAGGAGGAGAAGAGGCTCAAGGTGGTTCGAGCGAAGGAACGGAGTCTGATGCTCACAGTAATGAAGACAATGACATCGAAGTGGTAGACCTGGTTGGTGATGAAGAAGATGATGAGGAAGAACATAATGAAGGTGATGGTGTCCCTACCAATGAGCCAATGGAAGTCGAGATGGATGTTACTCCATTACGCATGGAACTTCCTGAGGCTTCCCAACCTCAAACGGCTGAAGAGGAGTTAGCCCTCTTAAAACGAAATGACCCTATTGGGTATATGAAGGCTAAGCTAGCTCAGAAGGACACTCCTCTTTCTAAGGCTGGTGTTGGTTCGACTACTGATTCAATGCCTTCTGATGATAGGGTTGTACTTCTTCACAAGATTAGGAAGACAATCCTTGATGTGGATCTATTCGAAGTGCTCAAGAAAGATAGCACAGCGTGCTATATTATGAAGGGACTTCTTAATCAAGTTGACCTCACCACCTGTTCTCTGGAAGTTAGTACCATCCTATTTGAACTTCAATCTTTGCTAGACAACGTGACTGGATGTCTCTTTCAGGATGAATTTTCTACCAATAAAGTCCAAGAGAAGCGAACTGCTATGGACGCTGCTTATGAGCATGCTTCGAAGCTTTCTAAAGAAGCTGAAGAGCAAGCCACGCATATCAAGCAAGCTAAAACTGATTATGAGCTTCGAGCTCAGTCCATCCTTCTCTGGGAAAAGCAGATTCAAGAACTTCAACAAAAAGTTAAGGAGGCCCAAAAACAACAAATGGCATATGACGCCAACACTGCTGGCACACAATTCGAAGAACTCCTCAATAAAGGACTTGCAGAAATGGAAGCAGCTGAGCAACTTAAAGGTGAAGTTGCCACCTTAGAAGGAGCGAGGCGCTTTACTCAGCAAAGGCTTGAGTCCTTTCGGAGTATCTTCGACAGATTAAGGAACAATGCCCATTTCTAGTTTTTGTTTGTTTATTTTGCTTGGAATATTAATTTAACTTTAATCTGTAATACCCAAACAATGCCATTTTGGCAATTTTAACTTACCATTTTGGCATATCTTCACTATATTTCGATTACGCTATTATTATTCGAATCTCCTGCAGGCGTGGCTTATATTTCTTTAAATATTTCCCATTAACCCTTAAGATTCGTTTATCATCATTCACTTCTTCAATCTCATATGCATTGTTTGAAAATGTTTTTACTACTCGAAAGGGTCCTTCCCAAATGAGGTGACCACTTACCTAATGCTTTATTCTTCTTGTCCATGGGCAATATAACTTTCCAAACTAAGTAATGAGTACTGAATGTTTTACCTTTCACCCTTTTGTTATATGCCCTGGCTCATTAGGATTTCCAATGCATGCAATCTAACTTCGTCTAACTCAACTAACTCGTTCATCATCATCTCCCAATACAATGCAGCTGGGATTTCATTTTGTCTTTGAATTCGAACTGATTGTAGATGAATTTCTACTGGTAGAACTGCATCATGACCAAATGTTAGTTGAAAAGGTGTGGTAATAGTAGCTTCCTTAGGAGACGTTCTGCAGGCCCATAGTATTTGGTCTAAAGTCTTATGCCAATTCCTTGGCTTTTTACCAACATGTTTCTTAATCAAAACTATTATCACTTTATTGGATGCTTCGACTTGACCAGTTGCTTGAGCATAATATGGTGTTGATGTTAGTAATTTGAACCCCATCTCTTGGGCAAATTCTTGCATCTTCCTACCAGTAAACACGGAACCTTGGTCTGTGGTTATGCTCTCTGGCAATCCGAACCTATAGATAATTTGTTTCTGTATGAACTCAATAATAGCCTCTTGATCTACAACTATTAATGGTATTGCTTCGATCCACTTGGTAAAATAGTCTATTCCTACCAAGATATATTTCTGACCTTTAGAAGAAGCAGGATTGATTTCTCCTATTAAATCTAATGCCATCCTCTAAAGGGCCATGGCTTAATGATCAAATGCAACTCACTGGCAGGAGCATGTTGAATCCCTGTGTGTCTGGCATTCTTCGCACCCTTTAGCAAAATCTATACAATCTTTGAGCATGCTAGGCCAGTACATACCATATCGAAATAGCAACCATTTCATTTTGTGGCCTGCTTGATGTGTCCCACATGCCCCAATGTGGACTTCTGACAATGCTAAGTATGCCTCACTTTCTCCTAGGCACTTGAGCAATACGCCTTCTTGGGTCTTTTTGAACAATTCATTCCCCATAAGGACATATGACAATGCTCTATATTTTATCTTCCTATCTACATTAAATGTTGGGTTTTTTAAATAACTCACCAGTGGACTTCGCCTATCTGTATCTGATAAGGTATCTATGGCTAGTACTTCGAATCTATCTTTATCACCACAACCTAATTTGATATTTTCCAGATCTGAAGGTGTGAGTCTAGTAGCCATGACCCTTCCTCTTATTTCGACCAATTCTTTAAAGTTTTTGGTAGAAACTTTGTACCCTGAAGCCAACTGTGCTAAGTCATTTGCTTCTTGATTTTCTATTCTGGGTATATGTTGAATATCCATGTATTCGAATTTTTGAGTAGCCTATTATCTATGACAAAGTAAGTCATCAGGTTTTCTTTTATGCATTTGTATTCCTTTGTTATCTGCTTGACCACTAACTCCGAATCACCTTTAATTTCGACTCTAGTTGCCCCCAATTCCAACAAAGCTTCAAGTCCAACAATGAGCGCTTCGTATTCAGCTTCGTTGTTCGAGCAACGAGGACCATCTAATTTATACTTGAATTTTGTTGGAATTCCTTCAAGAGAAATTATGAGGACTCCAACACCACTACCCTCTTTATGGGTCGAACCATCAAAGTATAGTTTCCAAGGTTGCGTTTCAACGTAACCTGTGACAGGCTTTTCGACCAGTGAATGGTCCACGATGAAATCAGAAATCACTTGGCCTTTCACAGCTCTTAAAGGCATGAAAGTCAAAGAATATTCTGTCAAGGCTAGGGCCCATTTACCAACTCTGCTATGCATTATTGGTTTTGAAAGCATGTGTTTGATAACATCGAAATGAGATGAAACGTAAACATCAACAGGCTTTATATAATACTTAAGTTTCATACAAGAAAAGTATAAACAAAGACATAACTTTTCTATGTTGCTATATCTAGTTTCTGCATCATTCAACACCCTACTTAAATAATATATGGCTCTTTCGATGCCATTACTATCTTCTTGTGCACCTCCTCAAAAATGCTCAACTTGGACGATGTGTATCTTGCTCAATTTTTAACATTTTTGGGTGTTCTTGGACGTTTTAGAAAGCTCAAAGTGTCTTCTAAACAGACCTTTTGGTTTCATCTTCATTGAAGTTTCCATGCTCATGAACACGTCTTTACAAAAAGTTGACGTTTTGTTGACTTTTAAAAGGACCTATAATGTTTTGATCCATAACTTCCAAATGAAGCCTTTTCTGCCCAAGCTAGTGAGACATGAAGTTGTAGAGAATTGAATTCTCTTCAAAATGAGCTGTGGTGGAAATTTTTTTGATAGTATGTGAAAGTTATGCCTGGTCAAAAGTTCTGTTGACTTTTGTCTGAGAAAGCCTAAATTAGAAACGGTGGAAATTTTTTTGATAAAGTATGTGAAAGTTATGCCTGGTCAAAGTTCTGTTGACTTTTGTCTTAGAAAGCCTAAATTAGAAACTTTGACTTTTGATCAAATCTTGAATTTTCTTGAGGAATCATGATCAACCCTTGATCAAATGATGAATATTACTTCAAAATATTGGTGTTGACCAAAAATTGTGAAGTTTGACTATATGTTGACCACAATTGAATTTTTGTCCAATATAGTTGATTTTCAACCATCTGAGCAATTGACTGAGCAAACTTGACTTGTAAGCCTTGAAACTTGACATGGAGGTTCTTTGAAGCATTTGATAAGGTATGATGACCACTTAAAACATTGGATGTCCATCTTGACTTAAGAATGGCAAAACCCTAACCTGGGGTTGACTGCTTAGGAGAGGGTTTGTCTGGTCAACCCTTGTGAAATCCTTGAGTATGGATATGTGAAATGTCTTAAGAAGTGAGAGGGAAAATTTTGGGGTATAACAGTTTCCCCTGTTCAATCTTCTTGTACTGGAAGGGTTAGATTGGCATGCTTGCCTTTCGTGACCTGCAATTAGAAGATGATTGAACACTCGAGTACAATAGAAAATTTAAAGCGAATACAAATCTTAAGAAAATTTGATGAAATTTGAAGTGATTGTAACTCTTCAGAAATTTGATGAAATTTGAATTGAATATAACTCTTCAGAAAATCTGGTGAAAGTTGAAATGAATATAAGTCTTCAAAAAATCTGGTGAAAATTGAAGTGAACATAAATCTTAAGATAATCTGATGAAATTTGAAGTGAATATAACTCTTCAAAAAATATGATGAAATTTGAGCTGAATATAAGTCTTCAGAAAATATGGTAAAAATTGAAGTGAATATAAGTCATAAGAAAATCTGGTGAAAATTGAAGTGAATATAAGTCTTTAGAAAATTAGGTGAAATTTGAATTGAATATAACTCTTCAAAAAATCTGGTGGAAATTGAAATAAATATAAGTCTTCAAAAAAATCTGGGAAAATTGTAGTGAACATAAATCTTAAGATAATATGATGAAATTTGAAGTGAATAAAAGTCTTCAGAAAATCTGATGAAATTTAAAGTGAATATAAGTCTTCAGAAAATCTAGTGAAAATTGAAGTGAACATAAATCTTAAGATAATCTGATGAAATTTGAAGTGAATATAACTCTTCAAAAAATATGATGAAATTTGAGGTGAATATAAGTCTTCGGAAAATCTGGTTAAAATTTAATTGAATATAAGTCTTAAGAAAATCTAATGAAAAGTGAATATAACATGAATCTTAAGATAATATGATGAAATTTGAGGTGAATACAAATCTTGATAAAATTTGATAAAATTTGAAGTAAATCTAAATTTTAAAAAAATGTGATGAAATTTGAAGTGAATATAAGTCTTCAGAAAATCTGATGACATTTGAAGTGAATAAAGTCTTCAGAAAATCTGATGAAATTTAAAGTGAATATCAGTCTTCAGAAAATCTGGTGAAAATTGAAATGAACATAAATCTTAAGATAATCTAATGAAATTTGATGTGAATATAACTCGTCAAAAAATATGATGAAATTTGAGGTGAATATAAGTCTTCGGAAAATCTGGTGAAAATTGAAGTTAAGATAAGTCTTAAGAAAATCTGGTGAAAATTGAACTGAACATGAATCTTAAGATAATATGATGAAATTTGAATTGAATACAAATCTTAAGAATATTTGATGAAATTTGAAGTAAATCTAAATCTTAAAAAAATATGATGAAATTTGAATTGAATACAAATCTTAAGAATATTTGATGAAATTTGAAGTAAATCTAAATCTTAAAAAAATATGATGAAATTTGAATTGAATACAAATCTTAAGAAAATTTGATGAAATTTGAATAGAATATAACTCTTTAGAAAATCTAGTGAAAGTTGAAATGAATATAAGTCTTCAAAAAATCTGGTGAAAATTGAAGTGAACATAAATCTTAAGATAATCTGATGAAATTTTAAGTGATATAACTCTTCAAAAAATATGATGAAATTTGAGGTGAATATAAGTCTTTAGAAAATATGGTGAAAATTGAAGTGAATATAAGTCTTAATAATATCTGGTGAAAATTGAAGTGAACATGAATCTTAAGATAATATGATGAAATTTGAGGTGAATACAAATCATAAGAAAATTTGATAAAATTTGAAGTAAATCTAAATCTTAAAGAAATCTGATGAATTTGAAGTGAATATAAGTCTTCAGAAAATCTGATGAAAATTGAAGTGAATATAAGTCATCAGAAAATCAGATGAAATTTGAAGTGAATATAAGTCTTCAGAAAATCTGATTAAATTTGAAGTGAATATAAGTCTGTAGAAAATCTGATGAAATTTTAAGTGAATATAAGTCTTCTGAAAATCTGGTGAAATTGAAGTGAATATAAGTCTTCGGAAAATCTGATGAAATTTTAAGTGCATAAAAGTCTTTAGAAAAACTGATGAAATTTGAAGTGAATATAAGTCTTCAGAAAATCTGATGAAATTTTAAGTGAATATAAGTCTTCAGAAAATCTGGTGAAAATTGAAGTGAACATAAATCTTAAGATAATCTGATGAAATTTGAAGTGAATATAAATTTTCCAAAGATATGATGATATTTGAGGTGAATATAAGTCTTTAGAAAATCTGGTCAAAATTGAAGTGAATATAAGTCTTCAGAAAATCTGGTGAAAATTGAACTGAACATGAATCTTAAGATAATTTGATGAAATTTGAAGTGAATACAAATCTTAAGAAAATTTGATGAAATTTGAAGTTAATAAATTCATCAGAAAATCTGATGAAATTTTAAGTGAATATAAGTCGTTAGAAAATCTGATGAAATTTAAAGTGAATCTATGTCTTCAGAAAATCTAGTGAAAATTTGAAGTGAATATAACTCTTCAAAAAATATGATGAAATTTGAGGTGAATATAAGTCTTAAGATAAATCTTAAGATAATCTGATGAAATTTGAAGTGAATATAACTCTTCAAAAAATATGATGGAATTTGAGGTGAATATAAGTCTTTAGAAAATATGGTGAAAATGGAAGTGATTATAAGTCTTAATAAAATCTGGTGAAAATTTAAGTGAACATGGATCCTCAGATAATATGATGAAATTTGAGGTGAATACAAATCATAAGAAAATTTGATAAAATTTGAAGTAAATCTAAATCTTAATATAATCAGATGAAATTTGAAGTGAATATAACTCTTCAAAAAACATGATGAAATTTGAGGTTAATATAAGTCTTTAGAAAATCTGGTGAAAATTGAAGTGAATATAAGTCTTAAGAAAATCTGGTGAAAATTGAAGTGAACATGAATCTTAAGATAATATGATGAAATTTTAATTGAATACAAATCTTAAGAAAATTTGATGAAATTTGAAGTAAATCTAAATCTTAAAAAAATTTGATGAAATTTGAAGCGATTATAAGTCTTCAGACATTTGATGAAATTTGAATTGAATATAACTCTTCAGAAAATCTGGTGAAACTTGAAATGAATATAAGTCTTCAAAAAATCTCGGGAAAATTGAAGTGAACATAAAAGTTAATAAAAGTCATCTGAATTTCTGATGAAATTCTAAGTGAATATAAGTCTTTAGAAAATCTGATGAAATTTAAAGAGAATATAAGTCTTCAGAAAATCTGGTGAAAATTGAAGTGAACATAAATCTTAAGAAATTTGAAGTGAATATAACTCTTCAAAAAATATGATGAAATTTGAGTTGAATATAAACCTTTAGAAGATATTGTGAAAATTGAAGTGAATATAAGTCTTAATAAAATCTGGTGAAAATTGAAGTGAACATAAATCTTAAGATAATATGATGAAATTTGAAGTAAATCTAAATCTTTAAAAAGTTGATGAAATTTGAAGTGATAATAAGTCTTCTGAAATTTGATGAAATTTGAATAGAATATAACTCTTCAGAAAATCTGGTGAAAGTTGAAATGAATATAAGTCTTCAAACAATCTGGTGAAAATTGAAGTGAACATAAATCTTAAGATAATCCTATGAAATTTGAAGTGAATATAACTCTTCAAAAAATATGATGAAATTTGAGGTGAATATAAGTCTTCAGAGAATCTGGTCAAAATTTAAGTGAATATAAGCCTTAAGTAAATAAGGTGAAAATCGAAGTGAACATGAATCTTAAGATAATGTGATGTAATTTGAAGTGAATACAAATCTTAAGAAAATTTGATGAAATTTGAAGTAAATAAAAGTCATCAGAAAATCTGATGAAATTTTAAGTGAATATAAGGATTTAGAAATTCTGATGAAATTTAAAGTGAATATAAGTCTTCATAAAATTCTGTGAAAATTTAAGTGAACATAAATCTTAAGATAATCTGATGAAATTTTAAGTGAATATAACTCTTCAAAAAATATGATGAAATTTGAGGTTAATATAAGTCTTCAGAAAATCTTGTGAAAATTGAAGTGAATATAATTTTTAAAAAAATCTGGTAAAAATTGAAGTGAACATGAATCATAAGATAATCTGATGAAATTTGAATAGAATACAAATCATAAGAATATTTGATGAAATTTGAAGTGAATAAAAGTCATCAGAAAATCTGATGAAATTTTAAGTGAATATAAGTCTTCAAAAAATCTGGTGAAAATTGAAATGAACATAAATCTTATGATAATCTGATGAAATTTGAAGCGAATATAACTCTTCAAAAAATATGATGAAATTTGAGGTGAATATAAGTCTTTAGAAAATCTGGTGAAAATTAAAGTGAATATAAGTCTTTATAAAATCTGGTGAAAATTGAAGTGAACATGAAGCTTAAGATAATATGATGAAATTTGAGGTTATTACAAAGCTTAAGAAAATTTGATAAAATTTGATTTACATCTAAATCTTAAAAAAATCTGAAGAAATTTGAAGTGAATATAAGTCTTCAGAAAATCTGATGAAAATTGAAGTGAATACAAGTCATCAGAAAATCAGATGATATTTGAAGTGAATATAAGTCTTCAGAAAATTTGATTAAATTTGAAGTGAATATAAGTCTTTAGAAAATCAGATGAAATTTTATGTGAATATAAGTCTTCTGAAAATCTGGTGAAAATTGAAGTGAATATAAGTCTTCGGAGAATCTGATGAAATTTTAAGTGCATTTAAGTCTTCAGAAAATCTGATGAAATTTGAAGTGAATATAAGTCTTCACAAAATCTGATGAAATTTGAAGTGAATATAAGTCTTCAGAAAATCTGGTGAAAATTGAAGTGAATATAAGTCTTAAAAAAATCTGATAAAATTTGAAGTGAATATAAGTCTTCAGAAAATCTGATGAAGTTTAAAGTGAATATAAGTTTTCAGAAAATCTGATGAAATTTAAAGTGAATATAAGTCTTCAGAAAATCTAGTGAAAATTGAAGTGAACACAAATCTTAAGATAATCTGATGAAATTTAATGTGATTATAACTCGACAAAAAATATGATGAAATTTGAGATGAATATAAGTCTTCAGAAAATCTGGTGAAAATTAAAGTGAATATAAGTCATAAGAAACTATGGTGAAAATTTAACTGAACATGAATCTTAAGATAATCTGATGAAATTTGAATTGAATACAATCTTAAGAAAATTTGATGAAATTTGAAGTAAATCTAAATCTTAAAAAAATTCGATGGAATTTGAAGTGATTATAAGTCTTCAGAAATTTAATGAAATTTAAATAGAATATAACTCTTTAGAAAATCTGGTGGAAGTTGAAATGAATATAAGTCTTCAAACAATCTGGTGAATTTTGAAGTGAACATCAATCTCAAGATAATCTGATGAAATTTTAAGTGAATATAACTCTTCAAAACATATGATGAAATTTGAAGTGAATATAAGCCTTAAGTAAATCTGGTGAAAATCGAAGTGAACATGAATCTTAAGATAATCTGATGAAATTTGAAGTGAAAAAAAAAACTTAAGAAAATTAGAAGAAATTTGAAGTGAATAAAAGTCATTAGAAAATCTGATGCAATTTTTAGTTAATATAACTCTATAGAAAATCTGATGAAATTTAAAGTGAATATAAGACTTCAGAAAATCTGGTGAAAATTTAAGTGAACATAAATCTTACGATAATCTGATGAAATTTGAAGTGAATATAACTCTTCAAAAAATATGATGAAATTTGAGGTGAATATAAGTCTTTAGAAAATATGGTGAAAATAGAAGTGAATATAATTCTTAAAAAAATTTGAGGAAATTTGAAGTAAATCTAAATGTTAAAAAAATTTGATGAAATTTGAAGTGATTATAAGTCTTCAGAAATTTGATGAAATTTGAAATAAATATAACTCTTTAAAAAACCTGTTTAAAATTTAAAAGAATATAAGTCATCAAAAAAACTTGTGAAAATTGTACTGAATATAAATCTTAAGATAATCTTATGAAATTTGAGGTGAATATAAGTCTTCAAAAAATCTGGTGAAAATTGAAGTGACTATAAGTCATCAGAAAATTAGATGAAATATGAAGTGAATATAAGTCTTCAGAAAATCTGATGAAATTTGAAGTGAATATAAGTCTTTAGAAAATCTGATGAAATTTTAAGTGAATATAAGTCTTCAGAAAATCTGGTGAAAATTGAAGTGAATATAAGTCTTAAAAAAATCTGATAAAATTTGAAGTGAATATAAGTCTTCAGAAAATCTGATGAAGTTTAAAGTGAATATAAGTTTTCAGAAAATCTGATGAAATTTAAAGTGAATATAAGTCTTCAGAAAATTTGGTGAAAATTGAAGTAAACATAAATCTTCATATAATCTGATGAAATTTGATGTGAAAATATCTCGTCAAAAAATATGATGAAATTTGAGATGAATATAAGTCTTCAATAATTCTGGTGAAAATTGAAGGGAATATAAGTCTTAAGAAAATCTGGTGAAAATTGAACTGAACATGAATCTTAAGATAATCTGATGAAATTTGAATTGAATACAAATCTTAAGAAATTTTTTTGAAATTTGAAGTAAATCTAAATCTTAAAAAAATTTGATGAAATTTGAAGTAAATATAAATCTTTAGAAAATCTGGTAAATTTGAAATGAATATAAGTCTTCAAAAAATCTGGTGAAAATTGAAGTGAACATAAATCTTAAGATAATATGATGAAATTTGAAGTGAATATAACTCTTCAAAAAATATGATGAAATTTGAGGTTAATATAAGTCTTTAGAAAATCTGGTAAAAATTGAAGTGAATATAAGTCTTAAGAAAATCTGTTGAAAATTGACGTGAACTTGAATCTTAAGAAAATATGATGAAATTTGAGGTGAATACAAATCTTAAGAAAATTTGATAAAATGTGAAGTAAATCTAAATCTTAAAAAAATCTGATGAAATTGGAAGTGAATATAAGTCTTCAGAAAATCTGATGAAATTTGAAGTGAATAAAAGTCATCAAAAAATCTGATGAATGTTTAAGTGAATATAGGTCTTTTGAAAATCTAATGAAATTTAAAGTGAATATAAGTCTTTAGAAAATCTGGTGAAAATTGAAGTGAACATAAGTCTTAAGATAATCTAATGAAATTTGAAGTGGATATAACTCTTCAAAAAATATGATGAAATTTGAGGTGAATATCAGTCTTTAGAAAATATGGTGAAAATTGAAGTGAATAAAAGTCTTAAGAATATATGGTGAAAATTGAAGTGAACATGAATCTTAAGAAAATAGGATGAAATTTGAGGTGAATGCAAATCTGAAGAAAATTTGATGAAATTTGAAGTAAATCTAAATCTTAAAAAAATCTGATGAAATTTGATGTGAATATAAGTCCTCAGAAAATCTGATGGAATTTGAAGTGAATATCATCTTCAGAAAATCCGGTGAAAACTGAAGTTAACATAAATCTTCAGATAATATGATGAAATTTGATGAGGAAATAACTCGTCAAAAAATATGAGGAAATTTGAGATGAATATAAGTCTTCAAAAAATCTGGTGAAAATTGAAGGGAATATAAGTCTTAAGAAAATCTGGTGAAAATTGAACTGAACATGAATCTTAAGATAATCTGATGAAATTTGAATTGAATACAAATCTTAAGAAAATTTGATGAAATTTGAAGTAAATCTAAATCATAAAAAATTTTGATGAAATTTGAAGTAAATATAACTCTTTAGAAAATCTGGTGAAACTTGAAATGAATATAAGTCTTCAAAAAATCAGGTGAAAATTGAAGTGAACATAAATCATAAGATAATATGATGAAAGTTGAAGTGAATATAACTCTTCAAAAAATATGATGAAATTTGAGGTTAATATAAGTCTTTAGAAAATTTGGTGAAAATTGAAGTGAATATAAGTCTTAAGAAAATCTGCAGAAAATTGACGTGAACTTGAATCTTAAGAATATATGATGAAATTTGAGGTGAATACAAATCTTAAGAAAATTTGACAAAATTTGAAGTAAATCTAAATCTTAAAAAAATCTGATGAAATTGGAAGTGAATATAAGTCTTCAGAAAATCTAACGAAATTTGAAGTCAATATATTTCTTCAGAAAATCTGATGAAATTTAAAGTGAATACAAGTCTTCAGAAAATATGGCGAAAATTGAAGTGCATATAAGTCTTAAGAAAATCTGGTGAAAATTGAACTGAACATGAATCTTAAGATAATCTTATGAAATTTGAATTGAATACAAATCTTAAGAAAATTTGATGAAATTTGAAGTAAATCTAAATCTTTAAAAAATTTGATGAAATTTGAAGTGATTATAAGTCTTCAGAAATTCGATGAAATTTGAATTGAATACAACTCTTCAGAAAATCTGGTAAAAGTTGAAATGAATATAAGTCTTCAAAATATCTATTGAAAATTGAAGTGAACATAAATCTTAAGATAATTTGATGAAATTTGAAGTGAACACAACTCTTCAAAAAATATGATGAAATTTTAGGTGAATATAAGTCTTTCGAAAATCTGGTAAAAATCGAAGTGAGCATGAATCTTAAGATAATCTGATGAATTTTGAAGTGAATACATATCTTAAGAGAATTTGATGAAATTTGAAGTGAATAAAAGTCAACAAAAAATCTGATGAAAGTTTAAGTGAATATAAGTCTTTAGAAAATCTGTTGAAATTTAAAGTGAATATAAGTCTTTAGAAAATCTGGTGAAAATTGAAGTGAACATAAATCTTAAGATAATCTAATGAAATTTGAAGTGGATATAACTCTTCAAAAAATATGATGAAATTTGAGGTGAATATCAGTTTATAGAAAATAAGGTGAAAATTGAAGTGAATAAAAGTCTTAAGAAAATCTGGTGAAAATTGAAGTGAACATGAATCTTAAGAAAATAGGATGAAATTTGAGGTGAATACAAATCTGAAGAAAATTTGATGAAATTTCAAGTAAATCTAAATCTTAAAAAAATATGATGAAATTTTATGTGAATATAAGTCCTCAGAAAATCTGATGGAATTTGAAGTGAATATAATCTTCAGAAAATCTAGTGAAAACTGAAGTAAACATAAATCTTTAGATAATATGATGAAATTTGATGTGGAAATAACTCGTCAAAAAATTTGATGAAATTTGAGATAAATATAAGTCTTCAAAAAATCTGGTGAAAATTGATTGGAATATAAGTCTTAAGAAAATCTGGTGAAAATTGAACTGAACATGAATCTTAAGATAATCTGATGAAATTTGAATTGAATACAAATCTTAAGAAAATTTTATGAAATTTGAAGTAAATCTAAATCTTAAAAATATTTGATGAAATTTGAAGTGATTATAAGTCTTCAGAAATACGATGAAATTTGAATTGAATATAACACTTTAGAAAATCTGGTGAAACTTGAAATGAATATAAGTCCTCAAAAAATCTGGTGAAAATTGAAGTGAACATAAATCTTAAGATAATATGTTGAAATTTGAAGTGAATATAACTCTTCAAAAAATATGATGAAATTTGAGGTTAATATAATTCTTCAAAAAATCTGGTTAAAATTTAATTGAATATAAGTCTTAAGAAAATCTAATGAAAAGTGAATATAACATGAATCTTAAGAAAATATGATGAAATTTGAGGTGAATACAAATCTTAAGAAAATTTGAAAAAATTTGAAGTAAATCTAAATCTTAAAAAAATCTGATGAAATTTGATGTGAATATAAGTCCTCAGAAAATCTGATGGAATTTGAAGTGAATATAATCTTCAGAAAATCTGGTGAAATTTAAAGTGAAAATAAGTCTTCAGAAAATCTGGTGAAAATTGAAATGAACATAAATCTTAAGATAATCTATTGAAATTTGATGTGAATATAACTCGTCAAAAAATATGGTGAAATTTGAGGTGAATATATGTCTTCAGATAATCTGGTTAAAATTGAAGTGAATATTAGTCTTAAGAAAATCTTGTGAAATTTATACATGTCTCTTAAGATAATCTGATGAAATTTAAATTGAATACAAATCTTAAGAAAATTTGACAAAATTTGAAGTAAATCTAAATCTTTAAAAAGTTTGATGAAATTTGAAGTGATTATAAGTCTTCAGAAATTTGATGAAATTTGAATAGAATATAACTCTTCAGAAAATCTGGTGAAAGCAAAATTAAATATAAGTCTTCAAAAAAATCTGGTGAAAATTGAAGTGAACATAAATCTTAAGATAATCTGATGAAATTTGAAATGAATATAAGCCTTAAGAAAATCTGGTTAAAATCGAAGTGAACATGAATCTTAAGATAATTTTATGAAATTTGAAGTGAATACATATCTTAAGAAAATTTGATGAAACTTGAAGTGAATAAAAGTCAATAGAAAATATGATGAAATTTTAAGTGAATATAAGTCTTTAGAAAATCTGATGAAATTTAAAGTGAATATAAGTCTTCAGAAAATCTGGTGAAAATTTAGGTGAACATAAAACTTAAGATAATCTTATGAAATTTGAAGTGAATATAACTCTTCAAAAAATATGATGAAATTTGAGGTGAATATAAGTCTTTAGAAATATGGTGATAATTGAAGTGAATATAATTCTTAAAACAATTTGATGAAAGTTGAAGTAAATCTAAATCTTAAAAAAATTTGATGAAATTTGAAGTGCTTATAAGTCTTCAGAAATTTGATGAAATTTGAAGTGATGCTAACTCTTCAAAAAACCTGTTGAAAATTGAAAAGAATATAAGTCTTCAAAAAATCTTTTGACAATTGTAGTGATTATTAATCTTAAGATAATCTGATGAAATTTGAAGTGAATACAAGTCTTAAGAAAATCTGGTGAAAATTGAAGTGAACAGAAGTCTTAAGATAATAAGATGAAATTTGAGGTGAATACGAATCTTAAGAAAATTTGATAAAATTTGAAGTAAATCTAAATCTTTAAAAAATCTGATGAAATTTTAAAGTGAATATAAGTCTTCAGAAAATACAATGAAATTTGAAGTGAATATAAGTCTTCAGAAAATATGGTGAAATTTAAAGTGAATATAAGTCTAAAGAAAATCTGGTGAAAATTGAACTGAACATGAATCTTAAGATAATCTGATGAAATTTGAATTGAATACAAATCTTAAGAAAATTTGATATAATTTGAAGTAAATCTAAATCTTAAAAAGAGTTGATGAAATTTGAAGTGATTATAAGTCTTTAGAAATTTGATGAAATTTGAATAGAATATAACTCTTCCGAAAATCTAGTGAAAGTTGAAATTAATATAAGTCTTCAAAACATCTGGTGAAAATTGACGTGAACATAAATCTTAAGATAATCTGATGAAATTTGAAGTGAATATAACTCTTCAAAAAATATGATGAAATTTGAGGTGAATATAAGTCTTTAGGAAATTTGGCTAAAATTGAAGTGAATATAAGTCTTAGGAAAATCTTTTGAAAATCGAAGTGAACATGAATCTTAACATAATCTGATGAAATAAGTGAATAAAAGTCATCAGAAAATCTGATGAAATTTTAAGTCAATATGAGTCTTTAGAACATCTGATGAAATTTAAAGTGAATATAAGTCTTCAGAAAATTTGGTGAAAATTGAAATGAACATAAATCTTAAGATAAATTGATGAAATTTGAAGTGAATATAACTCTTCAAAAAATATGATGACATTTGAGGTGAATATATGTCTTCAGAAAATCTAGTCAAAATTGAAGTGAATATAAGCCTTAAGAAAATATGGTTAAAATCGAAGTGAACATGAATCTTAAGATAATCTTATGAAATTTGAAGTGAATACATATCTTAACAAAATTTGATGAAATTTGATGTGAATAAAAGTCTTCAGAAAATCTGATGAAATTTTAAGTGAATATAAGTCTTTAGAATATCTGATGAAATTTAAAGTGAATATAAGTCTTCAGAAAATCCGGTGAAAATTTAAGTGAACATAAATCTTAAGATAATCTGATGAAATTTAAAGTGAATATATGTGTTCAGAAAATCCGGTGAAAATTTAAGAGAAACTAAATCTTAAGATAATCTGATGAAATTTGAATTGAAGTGAATATAATTCTTTAAAAAATTTGATGAAATTTGAAGGAAATCTAAATCTTGAAAAAATTTGATGAAATTTGAAGTGATAATAAGTCTTCAGAAATTTGATGAAATTTGAAGTGACGCTAACTCTTCAAAAACACTGTTGAAAATTGAAAAGAATATAAGTCTTCAAAAAATCTTGTGAAAATTGTAGTGATTGTTAATCTTAAGTTAATCTGATGAAATTTGAAGTGAATATAAGTCATCAGAAAATCTGGTGAAAATTGAAGTGAATATAAGTCATCAGAAAATCAGATGAAATTTGAAGTGAATATAAGTCTTCAGAAAATCTGATGAAATTTGAAGTGAATATAAGTCTTTAGAAAATCTAATGAAATTTGAAGTGAATATAAGTCTTCAGAAAATCTTGTGAAAATTGAAGTGAATATTAGTCTTCGGATAATCTGATGAAATTTGAAGTGAATATAAGTCTTCGAAAAATATGATGAAATTTTAAGAGAATATAAGTCTTCATTAAATCTGATGAAATTTTAAGTGAATATAAGTCTTCAGAAAATCTGGTGAAACTTGGAGTGAACATAAATCTTAAGATAATCTGATGAAATTTGAAGTGAATATAACTCTGCAAAAAATATGATGAAATTTGAGGTTATTTTAAGTCTTCAGAAAATCTGGTGAAAAGTGAAGTGAATATAATTCTTAAGAAAAGCTGGTGAAAATTGAAGTGAACATGAATCTTAAGATAATACGATGAAATTTGAGGTGAATACGAATCTTAATTAAATTTGATAAAATTTTAAGTAAATCTACATCTTTAAAAAATCTGATGAAATTTTAAAGTGCTTATAAAAGTCTTCAGAAAATCTGATGAAATTTGAAGTGAATATAAGTCTTCAGAAAATATGGTGAAATTTAAAGTGAATATAACTTGTCAAAAAATATGATGAAATTTGAGGTGAATATAAGTCTACAGAAAATCTGGTGAAAATTGAAGTGAATATAAGTCTTTAGAAAATCTGGTGAAAATTGTACTGAACATGAATCTTAAGATAATCTGATGAAATTTGAATTGATTACAAATCTTAAGAAAATTTGATTAAATTTGAAGTAAATCAAAATCTTTAAAAAATTTGATGAAATTTGAAGTGATTATAAGACTTCAGAAATTTGATGAAATTTGAATAGAATATAACTCTTCAGAAAATCTGGGGAAAGTTGAAATGAATATAAGTCTTCAAAGAATCTGGTGAAAATTGAAGTGAACATAAATCTTAAGATAATCTGATGAAATTTGAAGTTAATATAACTCTTCATAAAATATGATGATATTTGAGGTGAATATAAGTCTTCAGGAACTCTGGCTAAAATTGAAGTGAATATAAGTCTTGAGAAAATCTTGTGACAATCGAAGTGAACATGAATCTTAAGATAATCTGATGAAATTTGAAGTGAATAAAAGTCATCAGAAAATCTGATGAAATTTGAGGTGAATATAAGTCTTTAGAAAATATGGTGAAAATTGAAGTGAATTTTAGTCTTCAGAAAATCAGGTGAAAATTGAAGTGAACATGAATCTTAAGATAATCTGATGAAATTTGAAATGAATACAATTCTTAAAAAAATTGGATGAAATTTGATGTAAATCCAAATCTAAAATTTTTTTGATGAAATTTGAAGTGATTATAAATCTTAAGATAATCTAATGAAATTTGAAGTGAATATAAGTCTTCATAAAATCTGGTGAAAATTGAAGTGAATATAAGTCATCAGAATACCAGATGAAATTTGAAGTGAATATAAGTCTTCAGAAAATCTGATGAAATTTGAAGTGAATATAAGTCTTTAAAAAATCTGATGATATTTGAAATGAATATAAGTCTTCAGAAAATCTGGTGAAAATTGAAGTGAATATTAGTCTTTAGAAAATCTGGTGAAACTTTAAGAGCATATAAGTCTTCAGAAAATCTAATGAAATTTGAAGAGAATATAAGTCTTCAGAAAATCTGATGAAATTTGAAGTGAATATAAGTCTTCCGAAAATCTGGTGAAAATTGAAGTGAACATAAATCTTAAGATAATCTGATAAAATTTGAAGTGAATATATATCTTCAGAAAATCTGATGAAATTAGAGGTGGATATAAGTCTTTAGAAAATCTAGTGAAATTTGAAGTAAATATAACTCTTTAGAAAATTTGGTGAAAATTGAAGTGAACATGAATCTTAAGATAATCTGATGAAATTTGAAGTGAATACAAATCTTAAGAAAATTAGATGAAATTTGAATTGAATATAACTCTACAGAATATCTGGGGAAAATTGAATTGAATATAAGTCTTCAAAAAATATGGTGAAATTTAAAGTGAATATAACTCTTCAAAAATCTAGCGAAAACTGAAATGAATATAAGTCTTCAAAAAAATCGGGTGAAAATTGTAGTGAACATAAATCTTAAGATAATTTGATGAAATTTGAAGTGAATATAAGTCTTAAGAAAATATGGGAAAATTAACGTGAATATAAGTCTTAAGAACATCTGTTGAAAATTGAAGTGCACATGAATCTAAAGATAATCTTATAAGTCTTAAGAAAATTTGATGAAATTTGAAGTAAATCTAAATCTTAAAAAAATCTGATGAAACTTGAAGTGAATATAAGTCGTTAGAAAATCTGGTGAAAATTGAAGTGAACATAAATCTTAAGATAATCTGATGAAATTTGAAGTGAATATAACTCTTCAAAAAATATGATGAAATTTGAGGTGAATATAAGTCTTTAGAAAATCTGGTCAAAATTGAAGTGAATATAACTCTTTAGAAAATTTGGTGAAAATTGAAGTCAACATGAATCTTAAGATAATCTGATGAAATTTGAAGTGAATACAAATCTTAAGAAAATTAGATGAAATTTGAATTGAATATAACTCTACAGAAAATCTGGTGAAAATCGAAATGAATACAAGACTTCAAAAAATATGATGAAATTTGAGGTGAATATATGTGCTCAGAAAAACTGATGAAAATTGAAATGAATATAAGTCTTAAGAAAATCAGGTGAAAATTGAAGTGAACATAAAGCTTAAGATAATTTGATAAATTTAAGGTGAATACAAATCTTACGAAAATTTGATGAAATTTGAAGTAAATCTAAATCTTAAAAAAATCTGATGAAATTTGAAGTGAATATAAGTCTTCAGAAAATTAGATGAAATTTGAAGTGAACTTAAATCTTCAAAATATCTGATGAAAATTTAAAGTGAATATAAGTCTTCAGAAATCTGGTGAAAATTGAAGTGAACATAAATCTTATGATAATATGATGAAATTTTAAGTGAATATAACTCTTCAAAAAATATGATGAAATTTGAGGTGAATATAAGTCTTCAAAAAATCTGGTCAAAATTGAAGTGAATATAAGTCTTATGAAAATTTGGTGAAAATAGAAGTGAACATGAGTCTTCAGAAAATCGGATGAAATTTAAAGTGAATATAAGTCTTCAAAAAATCTGGTGAAAATTCTAGTGAACATAAATCTTAAGATAATCTTATTAAATTTGAAGTGAATAAAAGTCTTCAGAAAGTCTGATGAATTTTAAAGTGAATATATGTCTTCCGAAAATATGGTGAAAATAGTAGTCGATATAAGTCTGAAGAAAATCTGGTAAAATTGAAGTGAACATGAATCTTAAGATAATCTGATGAAATTTGAAGTGAACACAAATCTTAAGACAATTTGCTGGAATTTGAAGTATATCTAAATCTTAAAAAAATTTGATGAAATTTGAAGTGATTATAATTCTTCAAAAATTTGATGAAATTTGAAGTGATTATAACTCTTCAGAAAATCTTGTGAAAATTGAAATGAATATAAGTCTTCAAAAAATCTGGTGAAACTTGTAGTGAACATAAATCTTAAGATAATCTGATGAAATTTGAAGTTAACATAGTCTTCAGATAATCTGATTAAATTTCAAGTGAATAAAACTCTTCAAAAAATATGATGAAATTTGAAGTGAATATGACTCTTCGAAAAATCTTGTGAAAATTTAAGTGATATATGTCTTCAAAAAAATCTGGTGAAAATTGTAATGAACATAAATCTTAAGATAATCTGTTGATATTTGAAGTGAATATAAATCTTCGGAAAATCTGATGAAATTTTAAGTGAATATAAGTCTTCAGAAAATCTGATGAAATTAGAAGTGAATATAAATCTTCAGAAAATCTGATGAAATTTGAAATGAATATAAGTCTTCAAAAAATCTGATGAAATTTAAAGTGAGTATAAGTCTTCAGAAAATCTGGTGAAAATTGAAGTGAACATAAATCTTAAGATAATCTGATTAAATTTGAAGTGAATATAACTCTTCAGAAAATATGATGAAATTTGAGGTGAAGATAAGTCTTCAGAAAATCTGGTGAAAATTGAAGTGAATATAAGTCTTAAGAAAATCTGGTGAAATTGAAATGAACATGAATCTTAAGATAATCTGATGAAATTTGAAGTGAATCCCAATCTTACGATAATTTGATGAAATATAACGTGATTATAAGTCTTCAGAAATTTGATGAAATTTGAATTGAATATTACTCTTCAGAAAAATTGGTGAAAATTGAAATGAATATAAGTCTTCAGAAAATCTGGTGAAAATTGAAGTGAACATAAACCTTAAGATAATCAGATGAAATTTTATGTGAATATAATTCTTCAAAAAATATGATGACAATTAAAGTAAATATAACTCTTCAGAAAATCTGGGGAAAATTTAAATGAACATGAATCTTAATATAATAAGGTGAAATTTGACGTGAATACAAATCTTAAGAAAATTTGATGAAATTTGAAGTGAATACAAATCTTAAGAAAATTTGATGAAATTTGAAGTAAATCTAAATCTTAAAAAAATTTGATGAAATTTGAAGTGATTATATGTCTTCAGAAATTTGATGAAATTTTAAGTGAATATAACTCTTCAAAAAATCTGTTTAACATAGAAGTGAATATAAGTCTTCAGAAAATCTGGTGAAAAATGGAGTGAACATAAATGTTAAGATAATCAGATTAAATTTGAACTGAATATAAGTCTTTAGAAAATTTGATGAAATTTGAAGTGAATATAAATCTTCAGAAAATCTGATGAAATTTGAAGTGAATATAAGTCTTTAGAAAATTTGATGAAATTTGAAGTGAATATAAGTCTTCAAAAAATCTGGTGAAAATTGAAGTGAACATAAATCTTAAGATAATATGATGAAAATTGAAGTGAATATAAGTCTTCAAAAAACATGATGAAGTTTGAGGTGAATATAAGTCTTCGGAAAATCTGGGGAAAATTGAAGAGAATATAGGTCTTAACAAAATCTGGTGAAAATTGAAGTGAACATGAATCTTAAGAGAATCTGATGAAATTTGAAGTGAATACAATTCTTAAAAAATTTAATGAAATTTGATGTAACACTAATTCTTAAAAATGTTTGATGAAATTTGAAGTGATTATAAGTGTTCAGAAATTTGATGAAATTTGAAGTGAATATAACTTTTCAAAAAACCTGTTGAAAATTGAAAAGAATATAAGTCTTCAAAAAATATTGTGAAAATGGTAGTGAATATAAATCTTAAGATAATCTAATGAAATTTGAAGTTAATATAAGTCTTTAGAAAATCTAGTGAAAATTGAAGTCAATATAAGTCATCAGAAAATCAGATGAAATTTGAACTGAATATAAGTCTTCAAAAAATCTGATGAAATTTGAAGTGAATATAAGTCTTTAGAAAATCTGATGATATTTGAAGTGAATATAAGTCTTCAGAAAATTTGGTGAAAATTGAAATGAACATGAATCTTAAGATAATCTGATGAAATTTGAAGTGAATACAAAGCTTAAGAAAATTTGATGAAATTTGAATTGAATATAACTCTACAGAAACTCTGGGGAAAATTGAAATGAATATAAGTCTTCAAAAAATATGGTGAAATTTAAAGTGAATATAACTCTTCAGAAAATCTAGGGAAAACTGAAATGAATATAAGTCTTCAAAAAAATCAGATTAAAATTGTAATGAACATAAATCTTAAGATAATCTGAAGAAATTTGAAGTGAATATAAGTCTTAAGAAAATATGGGAAAATTGAAGTGAATATAAGTCTTAAGAACATCTGGTGAAAATTGAAGTGAACATGAATCTTAAGATAATCTTATAAATTTGAGGTGAATACAAATCTTAAGAAAATTTGATGAAATTTGAAGTAGATCTAAATCTTAAAAAAATCTGATAAAACTTGAAATGAATATAAGTCTTCAGAAAATCTGATGAAATTTGAAGTGAACATATGTCTTTAGAAAATCTGATCAAAATTGAGGTGAATATAATTCTTTAGAAAATCTGGTCAAAATTGAAGTGAATATAAGTCTTAAGAAAATCTGGTGAAAATCGAAGTGAACATGAATCTTAAGATAATCTACTGAAATTTGTAGTGAATACAAATCTTAAGAAAATTTGATGAAATTTGTAGTAAATATAAAACTTCAAAAAATCTGTTGAAAATTGTT
>CM038796.1:164237109-164329449 GCA_021764765.1 Vicia sativa
CATTGAGGAATCTGTTTATTCACTATTCTTTTGTCCGTTATATATCAATTGATTTCTTAGACATGTTGGACATCCAGTTTGATATTTGTAATTTGAGGATTGTTTAAAGTTTTGTAATGAATTGGTCTTTAGTAAGCTGCTTTCTGGTTGTCATTAAGATTTGAATGTTTTATATCAAATTTGGAAACCCGCAATCTTTAAAGATTTGAAGACAAGAAAACTGCATGGAAAATTTGTGAATTAACGTAGTTTTCATTGTAAATATATATTCGTGTCCCATTTTTTGTTTAATGCTAGACTCAATGAACTTAACTTTGCTTATTAGATTTCAAAGAAATTAAAGACATGGAAAACTTGTTAACTTTATTTAAAAATGGTGGGTATAATCTATTTATTGTATTTGTTCCAACACCTTTGATGTTGGTAATTTTTGTTCCTTCCCAAAGCCATCATAAATCTTCTAGAGTTTGATGTTTATTACTTATCATATTTTTCCGTCTGTTTTAATGTTGTCTATATTTTGCTTTTGTCTTTTAGATATAAGTCGTAGCACTCTAGCTTAGTTTGTGATTAAACTATGTCTAATGTATTTAATATTCATATAATGTATACTTTTAGAGAAGTTTCTAACTATACATGATATATGTCCTATATCTTATGTCTCTCGATCTTTGTAATATCTATTGATTTTTCAATTAATGGAATAATGTTTACAGTAAAACCAATGCTATTCGTGTTCTTTGCACTTATTAGAGTTATTAAATACATTATAGGCCCAGAAATTATTTTTAGAAAACAAATGTTAGTTATTAAAAGTAATAATTAAAATAGAATAAAATGAAATGTTGCAAGTTGTTGATTGATAATTTTATTAATCATAAATACCATTTATTCAATGTTTACATTTTGTTCTTTTAAAAAGAATATGCTCAAGAGTTGATGAAACAAGTATGAAGATTCAATCATACTTTGTTTAAGTATTTTTTCTTCATATTTTAGATTTTATCAAAATATTTGAATATTTGTATTTAATATTTAAATTAAATATTAATTTTATTTAAGTTTTAATTATTATTTTATTTTATATGTTTTTAATTTGTTTAGTTTATTTTATTTCCAACTCTTTAAAGGAAAAGTGATAATAAATTTATTTAGTTATTGTTGAATATTGAATAATGGAGAGATTAAATTTAATATTTAGTTAACATAATTGTTTTTCGATTTGTAATCTTTGTTTCATGCATTATGAATCATCAAGGAATCTTTTTTTCACTTTTCTTTTGTCTAATTTACTGAATTGGCTTTAGACATGTTGGACATCCAGATGATATTTGTAACTTGGAGGACCGTCTTAAAGTTTTACATTTGAATTGGTCTTCTAAGTCGCTTCGTTGTGTTAAGATTGTGAATGTTTTATATCAAATTTGGAAAGCCCATAATCTTTAAAGATTTGAAGACAAGAAACGCATGGAAAATTTGTTAGAATTAACGCAGTTTTCTTGTAAATATATATTCGGGTCCCATTCCTTTTTGTTTAATGATAGACTCAATGAACCTAACTTTGCTTATTAGATTTCAAGAAATTAAAGACATGGAAAACTTGTTAACTTTATTTAAAATGGTGGTTGTAATCTATTTATTGTATCTCTCCAACACCTTTGATGTTGGTAACTTTTCGCCTTCCCAAAGCCATCATAAATCTTCTAGAGTTTGATGTTTATTACTATATCATATTTTGTCTATTCTGCTTTAATGTTGTCTATATTTTCCTTTTGTCTTTTAGATATAAGTCGGCACTCAAGCACTCTAGCTTAGTTTGTGATTAAACTATGTCTAATGTATTTTATATTCATATAATTTATACTTATAGAGTAGTTTCTAACTATACATGATATATGTCCTATATCTTATGGTCTTTATCTTTGTAATATCTAGTGATTTTTCAATTAATGGAATAATGTTTACTGTAAAAAAAACCAACGCTATCCGTGCTCTTTACACTTATTAGGAGTTATTAAATACATTATTGGCCCGCAAATTTTTATTAGAAAATAAATGTTAGTTATTAAAAGTAATAATTAAAATAGAATAAAATCGAAATGTTGCAAGTTGTTGACTAAAATTTTATCAATCATAAATACCATTTATTCAATATTTACATTTTCTTCTTTTAAAAAGAATATGCTAATGAAGTTGATGAAACAAGTATGAAGATTCAATCATACTTTGTTTAATTATTTTTTTCTTCATATTTTAGATTTTATCAAAATATTTGAATATTTTTATTTAATATTTAAATTAAATATTAATTTTTATTTAAGTTTTTAATTATTATTTTATTTTATGTGTTTTTTAATTTGTTTAGTTTATTTTATTTCCGACTTTTTAAAGGAAAACTGATAATAAATTTTTTATTTCTGTTTAATATTGGAGAGAGATTAAATTTAACATTTAGTAAACATAATTGTTTCCTTCGACGGTAATCTTTGTGTCACATTATGAATCATCAAGGAATCTGATTTTTCACTGTTCGTTTGTCCGTTATATACTGAATTGATTTCGAGACATGTCGGACATCCAGTTTGATATTTGTATTTTGGAGGATTGTCTTAAAGTTTTACATTTGAATTGGTCTGCGCAAGCTGTTTCTGTGGTTGCTGTTAAGATTGTGAATGTTTTATATCAAATTTGGAAAGCCCGCAATCTTTAAAGATTTGAAGACAAGAAAACTGCATGGAAAATTTGTTAGAATTAACGTAGTTTTCTATTGTAAATATATATTCGGGTCCCATTCCTTTTTGTTTAATGATAGACTCAATGAACTGAACTTTGCTTATTAGATTTCGAAGAAATTAAAGACATGGAAAACTTGTTAACTTTATTTAAAAATGGTGGGTATAATCTATTTATTGTATCTCTTCCAACACCTTTGATGTTGGTAACTTTTCGCCCTTCCCAAAGCCATCATAAATCTTCTAGAGTTTGCTGTTTATTACTATATCATATTTTTCTGCGTCTATTTTATTGTTGTCTATATTTTGCTTTTGTCTTTTAGATATAAGTCGGCACTCTAGCACTCTAGCTTAGTTTGTGATTAAACTATGTCTAATCTATTTAATATTCATATAATGTATACTTTTAGAGAAGTTTCTAACTATACATGATATATGTCCTATATCTTATGTCTCTCGATCTTTGTAATATCTATTGATTTTTCAATTAATGGAATAATGTTTACTGTAAAAAAAAACAATGTTATTCGTGTTCTTTGCACTTATTAGGAGTTATTAAATACATTATAGGCCCGCAAATTATTTTTTAGAAAACAAATGTTAGTTATTAAAAGTAATAATTAAAATAGATTAAAATCGAAATGTTGCAAGTTGTTGACTCGATAATTTTATTAATCATAAATACCATTTATTCAATGTTTACATTTTGTTCTTTTAAAAAGAATATGCTCATGAAGTTGATGAAACAAGTATGAAGATTCAATCATACTTTGTTTAAGTATTTTTTTCTTCATATTTTAGATTTTATCAAAATATTTGAATTTTTGTATTTAATATTTAAATTAAATATTAATTTTTATTTAAGTTTTTAATTATTATTTTATTTTATACGTTTTTTAATTTGTTTAGGTTATTTTATTTCCAACTCTTTAAAGGAAAATTGATAATAAATTTATTCATTTATTGTTTAATATTGAATAATGGAGAGAGATTAAATTTAATATTTAGTTAACATAATTGTTTCGTTCGATTTGCAATCTTTGTTTCGCGCATTATGAATCATCAAGGAATCTGTTTTTTCACTGTTCTTTTGTCTGTAATTTACTAAATTGGCTTCGAGACATGTTGGACATCCAATTTGATATTTGCAACTTGGAGGACTGTCTTAAAGTTTTACAGTCGAATTGGTCTGCGCAAGCTATTTCTGTGGTTGCTGTTAAGATTGTGAATGTTTTATATAAAATTTGGAAAGCCCACAATGATTTTAAGACAAGAAAACTGCGTGGAAAATTTGGGTGAATTAACGTAGTTTTCTGTTGTAAACATATATTCGGGTCCCATTCCTTTTATTTTAATCATAGACTCAATGAAGGTAACTTTTCGCCCTTCCCAAAGCCATCATAAATCTTCTAGAGTTTGTTGTTTATTACTTTATCATATTTTTCTGCGTCTGTTTTAATGTTGTCTATATTTTGCTTTTGTTTTTTAGATATAAGTCGGCACTCTAGCACTCTAGCTTAGTTTGTGATTAAACTATGTCTAATGTATTTTGTCGACGCTAATCGAAAAAATTTCGATTACGAACAAAAAAATGAAGTCGCCACCTAACTTTATTTATTTTAAAGAGGAAAGGGAAAATATAGATAAAATCCATGAAATGAAAATGAAATGAAATGGTCTTGAGACCAAGAGATGCGGTTCGGAGTTGGTTATGCAAAAGGTATTAGCACTCTCACATCCATCGTACTCGATGGGACCCATTTAGTTCTAAGCAGATTTGTGTGTTTAGTGTGATTTGCAATCTTCTTATTTATTATGTGCGGAAAAAGAAATGAAAAGAGAAACATGTTTTAATTTTTTGAAAGTGTGCTCTCCAAGATATTAAAATCTCGTGCCTACTTATTCCCCAAGTGCGATGAGAAAGTCAGAGCTTACGTAGTTCTCGGTTGCGAGAACATGTAATGGTTGGTTGATTTTATTTATGAATATAAGAGCTTAATCGTACGTGACGATAAGACATCACTAGTGCACCGCGGTGAGCGATGTGAGTTTGAAAAAGGACTTGCACGCAAGGTTTGATGAGTTTGAATTGATTTTATTGTGTGAAAAGTACCGAACAATAGGACTAACGCCTACGATTCAAATACTAGAAACCAGAGGAGCTAATGCTCAGACGAGTCGTCTATCACCCAAAAGGTTTTCTCATGAAAAAGTGACGTGAAACAAAATTCACGTTTGTTAAGAGTCTTTAAACAATTGGTCTAGCGTCCAACGATTTAAAGACTTAGAGTTCATTTGGCATAAGTTTTCAAACAATTGGCCTAACGTCCAACGATTTAAAAACTTGGAATTTATTGTGAAAAGGTTTTTTTTTGAAAAGTCACTCGACGTTGGATCGAGGTTTGGACCTTTATTATGAAAGGTCTTAAAGATGAGAAGATAATTGATTTGGGCTATGATTAACCAAGAAAGCTTGATTAATCTCGAGAGAATAGACAAGTGTCTACTCCCTACCATGAGGCCCTTATTGAATGAAAACTTGGTATGTGGACCAAGGCGCGAGAATGGAAGTGAACGATTGCGAATAATTATATACAAGCATGAAATAAAGAAAGTAAATGAATTAAAAGCCCATACAAGGTGGCTTGCATAAATGATAAGGCAATTGATATTTGTGTAGGTGCATGCGCGAAATAAATTTAATCGATTAACTAAACGAAGTTTAATCAAGTAATTAGATTAGTAAAATTAATTAGGTGGGCTAATCAATTTTAAATAACCTAATTAGATAATTAAATAATGTTTAACTAATCAATCAAAGTTTCAGTGTAAGCCCAAGACCAAGCGTGGTGTGTGCACAAATGTATGGCCGTTGCGACGCTTCTAAGCTTTGTCGACTCAAGGTAATGAAAATGGCTTGCGGTCGAGTATTAATTTGAAAGTATTTGGTTTTGTGTGTTGTGATGAATAATTAAATAATAAAGCAATAAAATAATTACTAAACTATTACATCTCATGGGAATAGGGATACATATTTACAAATAGGGATAAATCAATTACAAGTCTAATATAAACGTACAAGAGAGATAATAATTCAACCATTGAAAAAAATATTTCTAAAATATAAACAACTATCAGAAATTATTTTTTTAGCATTTTAGTACTGAAAGAAAGTCTTAACATACATCTACAAAAAAGATATATTTTTGATTTTTTTTAATGAAAAATAGATTTAAGCCTAAAGCATATTACAACGATTGAGACCAAAAGCATAAGCAAAAACTAAATCGAAAGTAAAAAAGGTAAGTTGTTCATCTACTTCTCTATTTCTGTTTCGGATTTGTGGCTTCTATTTCTATTTCTACTCTGTGTTCTTGTTTCTATCGGATGTTGGTGTCGGTTTGGAAGTTTGAGATTTGTAAGGGTGTGATTTTGGTTCAGAATGAGGAATTTAGGAGGCTTTTTATTTTTTATTTTTATGGTGAATGAGTTGTTGTTTTCGCAGAGGGAGTATATGCTCTTTCTGTGAAAAAAAGAAGGATGATTTGGTTATGTTAGGTTTGTTGTTGTTCTGTTTTGAGGGGAGTGAAAGGGTTGCAGGTTTTACTGTTTATTTTTGTCTTCTAAAAAGAGTTTGGAGAGAGTTTTTTTTATAGGGTAATTGTTGGTTTTTTTTATGAAGGGTAAAGGTGTTGTTTTATCGATGAAAACTTGGGCACAAAGCTTTGAGGTACAAACTGTACAAGAATGAGCTGGAATATTGTTGGTGGAATGGTAGTGGAATAAGAGTGGGAGGGGGATTGAATTTGAAAATTGTACTGACTTTTGTTTCTTTCACTTTGTAGATTGCGGTGGTAATGGAGAGGAAGAATTGGGATGGTAGTGGAGAGAGGCTTGTTAACATTGTATCGATTTTTGTTTGAATTTTCTCTTAAATTTTGTGTAGTACAAGGATAGTGGAAACTTGGAACAAACCCTCCATCTTGACTTGATCGATACAGTCATACAGTAGCCTTATCAAAGACCAAATTTCCTTTTTTTTTTCTTTGTAACAATAACCACTAACAATCTCTTAAAATAATTTAATAATAATAAATAAAAAATACTATTTTAACAAAAAAATGATTTTAATTTAAATCCTATTTTATTATTCTATTTAATATAAATCATTTAATAAATTTTAATCATTAAAATGATTGAAATTAAATATCATAATAAAAGTAGAATGAAAAGATACAAACATAAAAATTAACTAATCTATTAAAATAATGTAAATATGATAAAATAGATTTTGATACTAAACTATGATTTATCTAAAAAAGGAAATTAATGCTAAAGTGAAAGAAAATACTTTAATTGTCTTAAATGAAAGATTAAAATAAAATAAAATAAAATTTCAAAATAAAATCAATTTCAAATAATAAAAAAACTAAACTAATTGTTAATAAAATAGAAAATATTTTCAATCAAGAAAGATTTCATTTAATTCAAAGATCTAATCAAAATGCAAATTAAAAAATGTAAATTTCAAATAAAAAACACTAAACTAATTGTTAACAAAAATAAAAGTAAAAAAATATTTTCAATGAGAAAAGATTTTATTTAATTTAAAGCTCTAATAAAAATGTAAATTAAAAAATGTAAATTTCAAAAGAAATAAAATTGCATGGAAATTTTATCTAATAATTTAATTCACTATATTAAAAAAATTATTCAATCAATAAGAAATTCTAACTATAAGGAAATGCAAAATTGAATTAAAACTAGTTACGTAATTGAAAGTCAAATGCAACAATTCAATACTCATGTGAAAAATGACATGAAACTTTATTTGGATGCAAATGAATAAGATGAAATATTAAAAAAAGAAAAAATTCGGGCGAAATTTAGGGTGTGATTGTCCCTATTTAATTATCTTTTAGCCTGATAACATGGATCAATGGCTGAAAGTAATTAAATACGAACAAAACCTAAATTTCGTCCCCGATGCAACGTGATGAAATGATGTGCCATGAATATATGGATTTTACTGGAGAAATGAAAATTGAGAGTAAACTATGCAGAAATTAAGATAAATTGCGAAAGAACACGACATCCTCAATCAGTGGATTGAGTTCAAAAAAACAAGGAAAAAAGACAAACATTAATCAATGGATTAATGAAGGTGAACAACAAAGAACTAACATCAATACATGGACTAATGAAAGTACCTAATCAGAACTACCACCAACGCGTGGGTTACTGAAAGTAAACAACAAAAGCTAACATCAACGTGTGGGTTGATGAAAGTAAACATAAAGACTTTTCAATCAATGGATTGACAAAAATAAAGACTGACACCAATACGTGGATTGACGAAAGTCAAAACAAAAACTTTCAATTAGTGGATTGACAAAAATAAAGACTGGCACCAATACGTGGATTGACAGAAGTCAAAACAAAACTTTCAATCAGTGGATTGACAAAAAATAAATACTGACACTACTACATGGATTAATTAAAGTAAACAATGAAGAACTAACATCAACGCATGGGTTAATGAAAGTTGACACAACGACTTTGCAATCAGTGGATTGACAAAAATAAAGACTAACACCAATGCATGGATTAATGAAAGTCGACACAAAAACTTTCAATTAGTGGATTGACAAAATAAATACCACACTAATGCGTAGATTAATGAAAGTAAACAACGGAGAACTAACATCAACACGTGGTAAATGAAAGTAAACAACAAGAGCTAATCATCAATGCGTTAATGAAAGTAAACACACAAAAATTCAATCAATGGATTGACAAAAAATACAGACTAACACCAATACGTGGATTGACGAAAACCGAAACAAAACATTCAATCAGTGGATTGACAAAAAATAAATACTGACACTAATGCGCAGATTAATGAAAGTAAACAACGGAGAACTAACACCAACACGTGGGTTAATGAAAGTAGACAACAAAAACTTAACATCAACATGGGGTTAATGAAAGTTGACACGATATCTCAACCAGTGGATTGAGTTTGAAAAGTAAGAAAGGAAGCCAACATCGACCAGTGGATTGATGAAGATGAAATGAAAAACTATTCTCAACCAATGGGTTGCTCTGAATTAAACTGGAAAATAAAATGATTAACTTCAACCTATGGGCCGATAAAAGTGAAAGGTTATCCTCAACCAATGGGTTGATTCAAATTGACAAGGAAATAATGATAAAATCCAACCAAAGGTTGTCCAAGGGTGATATGATAACAATTTTAATTAATGGATTGACGTATATGAAATGATGCATATGATGAGTGATCAATGCATGAAAATGGTTTTTTGGACGTGGCAAAAGGGAATTGGATTTTTGTATGGTAGAGCTTGGTTTTCAGTGGAAAATGCCAAGTAAGGTTTTAAGCTTTTTGAATGCTTATGCAATGAGTGGATGCCCCATGAATGATATGTGTGGTTTAATGCATGATTAATGAATGCATGCGTGTATTATTGAGGAAAATGATTTGAATGTTTGACGAGAGTCACAGCAAGATAAAATAGTAAAATGTCTAGAATTGTGACACTTGGCAAACTTGCCAAAGAACTCATCCTAATTGTATATATTAAATTAATAGATATAAAAAGTAAAGTACTTGGAAAAGCCATTTCTACCCTTTTAATGTTAAATTCAAATTTTTCTGATTCTAAGGTTACAAAAGTCTATTTAAAGTCTTGCTTCAATATTATGCATTTCACAATAATCTTATGTGTCATAATCACAATTATTTGTAATTTTTTTATTTTTAGACTATTTTTTATTTTATTAAATTGTAAATTTTAGTTAATGAAAAAGCATCCTTTGAAAACCTAAATTATAATGGGAAATACCATTTTATTTGATATAATATTAATATGATTTTAAATAGCATTGAAAAAGTACTTTAAAAAAATTATATAATTTTAATGCTATTGATATATTTTGAAATTATTTAGATTTTTATAAATAGATTTTGTAATTTCTTTAAACTTATAAAATAACTAGAATTTATAAGAATTTTTTCGATTAATTTTATAATGTAATCATGATAAAAAAATGTTAAATGGTAGTCATAAAATTTAAAGATAAATGATAATCATTAAAAGTTAATGATAAAATGTAAAAATTAAATGATACAATTATTTTAATAAACTAAATAACGGGAATAAGTTACAAAATTTTATAAACCAAATTAATTAAACTATTTATACAATTATTTATATAAATGAGAATAAATTACACATATTTTTATAAATTGACACACAATTCAAGATGCTTATAAACGAAAAAAGTTACAATAACTTCTATTATCTATTATAAACTTATAAAATCAAAGTACCATTAAATTAGACTAATGACGTAATTAGCAAACTCCTAATTTAGTCTTAATCTAAGGGTAACTTAGTCTTTTCTTAACACTTCTTTCACCACATTCATTTGACATTTATTATGGTGATGTGTTACTCTCATTTCTTCTATCATTTTTAATTTTTAATTCACACATATGCCTAATACAACAACCCTAATAAATATTATAGATTTGAATTTTTAAATTTTATTTATTATTAATAACAACTACTAAATAAACACAATTATGCCTATTGATACTAAACCCTAAACACGTTATTAGCTTTTCTACTAATACACATTATACCTGCACTCACGTCACACATACATAAAAGGTCCGAATTTTGAATTTGAAGGCGGCTATGGAAAGTCACTTCATTTTCCCATGTTACTATGAAATTTCCCTTTACAAACAAAAGAGAGAAATCTCCCTCCCGATTTATCATCTAACGCGCTAACCTAAAAATATCTCAGAAATGATTTTATTCTTGAGTTTTGTTAACTTATTTGGATTCACGGGTAGATGTGAATGTATCTATGAGATACCAGCTCTATACTGTTCATTTTAATGTACATCTTTGAACTATTTCTTTTGTTGCTGCTATATATAATCTATTATCAATCTATTAAAAGTAAAGTACCTGGAAATTCCAAGTCTAACCTTTTGATTAAATGTTATAACTTTTCTAATTCCAAGGGTATAATAGACTAATCAATACTATGTCATACCATATTCATTTGGCATTTAATTTTGCTGACATGTCAATCTATCATAATTTTACACTATTTTTTATTTATTTGATTTATTAATTTGAATTCTAATGTTTGACTCACGGTTAATGAGGAAGGAATTGGAATGGCCAAATTAGATCTATTATAATTAAATGGAATATTATTCATTGCATGATTTAAAATACCCACTATTTATCATTACACTATAAGATTAAATGTATATTATTGGTATTAGAATGGATTATTTTGATATTCCAAGATATCACAACTTCCCATGTTTTCGCATTCTATATATAGCCATTCTAAACCCTTACTCTTTCACCTCAATCTTCTTCATTCTCCATTATTTTCAAAAGGTTACATATTATTTTCCAATTCTTCTTTCCATTCTATATTTTGTAATTCTCTCAGAAAGACATCAACGACTCAAACATTTAATTTTGATGACATGTCAATCTATCATAATTTTACACTATTTTTTATTTATTTGATTTATTAATTTATTTTATTTATATTTGAATTCCAATTCAATGTTTCATTCACGTTAATTTATTTATATTTGAATTCCGTGATCGTTTTGATTTGTTTACTTTATTTTGTTAAAGTTAATATTGAGGTTTCAAATTAGGCCTAAAACATTCAAGGTGAACATAGTGTATGGTGTGCTAGATTTATTTCAATAGAAAATCAATTTCTAATTGATTTATGATGGCATTATTTTGATTTATTAGAATATTTGTTTTCATTATTTATTTGATTATTATCTAATATGCATATATCATAATTTGAATTAAATATGATTTTAACTAAAAGATAAAATCAAAAGTGAAATTATCATTCTATTTTCTATTTATTGAAATAAAATTACTTAAATAATCTTTTTTTTTTCTTTCCATTGGTAAAAAATTTACATATTACAATAATATATAATAATACAAAGAGGAATATATGAATGATTTGAAAACGTTTAAATGGAAAACTATATATATCGCAAAGAAAAATTCGTTTCTATAAATAAAACATTTCTATAAGATAACTATTAACTTTTTTCGAACATAAATATTTATTTGAAAATATATGCACATTAATAAATATATGGTAAAATACAAAGACGAAATTATATATATATTTTTCTATTTATAATATATTCAATTGAATCTACCCTACACACCATGTACATCTTAAAATCATATAAATTATGATTTATGATTATAAAGATATTAAAAATCATATAAATTACACTTGATTTATGATTTATTCTAAAATGATCACATAAATTTATTTTAAAATAAATATTCCAAAACGAGTAATGACTAACCATATATATATATATATATATATATATATATATATATATATATATATATATATATATTCTAAAGATTTAAATCGATAAAATTTTGTCTTAAAAATAAGTTTTTTATTAATAAATATTAAAAAATTATATTTTTAAAAATATTAATAAAAATAATATTATTTTATTTTATTTCAAAATGTTATTTGTTTAAAATTGAAAGTAAGTACTATTATTGTTTAATTAACATTTTGTTACTAAATATTATTAAAACCATGTATTTGTATGAAATATTAATAAAAATCACATATATTTAAGAAATATCATACAACTTAACTAAAGTATCTATAAAAATCAAGATTACCCGAAAAACATATTTTGTAATTATTTAGATCCTTATTTGAAATAAAATATATTTTGAAATTATTTAGCTTTTTATAGAAAGGATAATAAAGCAAAACAAAATCAATTGAGATTTTGTAATTTCTTTAAACTTATGAAATAACTAAACATATCACAATCTTTTCAAATTAATTTTATAATCGTAATCATGATAAAACAATGTTAAATGATAGTCATGAAAATTTAATGATAAATGATACTCATAAAAAATTAATAATTAAAGATAAAAATTTACTATTACAATCATTTTATAAAGGGAAATAAGTTACAATACTTTTAATAAAAGAGAATAAGTTACTATTTTTATAAAAGAGAAGTATTAAAACAATTGTTTTAAAATCAATAAATTAATAATTGTTTTATAAATTGTCACATGTGTTCTAGGCACTTATAAATGTTATAATTTTTCTTATTCCAAGGGTATAATAGACTAATCAACACTATGTTGTTACCATATTCATTTGGCATTTAATTTTCCGACATGTCAATCTATCATAATTTTACACTATTTTTATTTATTTGATTTATTAATTTATTTTATTTAGATTTGAATTTTATTTATATTTGAATTCCAATTCCAATGTTTCTGACTCACGGTTAATGAGGAAGGAATTGGAATGGCCAAATTAGATCTATTATAATTAAATGGAATATTATTCATGGCATGATTTAAAAATACCCACTATTTATCATTACACTACAAGATTAAATGTATATTATTGGAATTAGAATGGATTATTTTGATATTCCAAGATATCACAACTTCCCATATAGAATGAATTATTTTGATATTCCAAGATATCACTCCTCAATCTTCTTCATTCTCCATTATTTGAAATAACACTTAACGCTATTTAACGCTATTATTATTATTAATTATTATTATTAATAATTAAAATGGTTCACAAAAATAATCACTTGGTATTATGTTGACTTCAATATTTTACTTCGGAATCTTGGAACCGTCAATAAAACTTTATTCATTTTATGTCTACAATCATTTTATGTGGTTAACAAAAAAAATTGAATGACAACCATACAATCAAAGTGATTTTCTACCCATTCATTTTTGCATCACCTAACCAACACTATGGAACCACAAATTGCAGCACTATGTAACCACAAATTGCAGCAATGGCAAGACGTAAAAGGAAGCAGAAAACTCTCAAAGGTATTATGTTCCAACCATGGTTAATATCAGAACACCACTATCTGATTTAACTTCATCAATCTTTAATGAAAGAAATATGAGTTCACCTTCACCAGCATCTGCATCAAGCAACTCAAGTACAATGAAGAGTTTCAATATTGTTTCTACAAATCAACTGGCTGCTTCAGCACGACAGCGGAGGAAAAGTATTATGGAAGGTAAGATGCCCCAATCTTACAAACTTCATAACAACCTTAGCAATAACAGTGGGGTCCTTTCAGGATAAATTCTCCATCCTTTTCGCATTTCAAAACACCATTTTCTGATATAGCTTCCTCATGTTCTAACCAAAGAAACATAAAACCTCATGCACCGCCAAGTTGTTCTATTCAAAAATCAAAAAAACCGTTGACTGTTACACCTCTTTCTAATATAACTTCCTCATTTTCTAATCAAAGAAATATGGAACCTCATGAACATCCAAGTAGTTATGTTCATAAATCAAAAAAACAGTTGAATGTAGGTGTTATTCAATCCATGACGGTCAAACTCTTCAACTATTTTGGAAATGAGAATCATAATCTGGCTTTTTCATCCACAAGCAATATTCCTATACAACAACCCACAACATTCACTTCAACTCCAGATGTTAACATTGAGAGTGATTACTCTGGTAAAATATAAATATTTTCAGAATATAAATATTTATTTGAAAGTATATGCACATTAATAAATATATGGTAAAATACAAAGACAAAATTATATATATATTTTCTATTTACAATATATTCAATTGAATCTATCCTATACACAATGTACTCATTAATGGTCACTAAACAATATAACTATAAATATCTTAAAAATCATATAAATTATGATTTATGATTTATTCTAAAATGATCAGATAAATTTATTTTAAAATAAATATTCCAAAAATAATTATATATATATATATATATATATATATATATATATATATATATATATATATATATATTCTGAAAGATTTAAATCAATAAAATTTTGTCTTAAAAATAAGTTTTTTATTAATAAATATTAAAAAATTAAATATTTTTAAAAAATATTAATTAAAAAAATATTATTTTATTATTTTTCAAAATGTTATTTGTTTAAAATTGAAAGTAAGTACTATTATTGTTTAATTAACATTTTGTTACTAAATATTATTAAAAGCCATGTATTTGTATGAAATATTAATAAAAATCACATATATTTAAGAAATATCATACAACTTAACTAAAGTATCTATAAAAATCAAGATTACCAAAAACATATTTTGTAATTATTTAGATCCTTATTTGAAATAAAATATGTTTTGAAATTATTTAGCTTTTATAGAAAGGATAATAAAGCAAAACAAAATCAATTGAGATTTTGTAATTTCTTTAAACTTATGAAATAACTAAACGTATCACAATCTTTTCAAATTAATTTTATAATCGTAATCATGATAAAACAATGTTAAATGGTAGTCATGAAAATTTAATGATAAATGATACTCATAAAAATTAATAATTAAAGATACAAATTTACTATTACAATCATTTTTATAAATTGTATAAGTTACAATTATTTAATAAATGGAAATATAAGTTACAAATAATTTTATAAATTTAACTATTTATATAATTATAAATGAGAATAGGTTACATATATTTTTATAAATAGACAAACGTGTTCCGTATGTTTATAAATGAAAAAAAAATAATTTCATAAACGGAAAATAAGTTACAATAATTTTAATAAAAGAGAATAAGTTACTAATATTTTTATAAAGGAGAAGTATTAAAACAATTGTTTATAAAAGGAGAAGTTACTAATATCATCAGACTGTTCATTTTAATATCAATTTTTAAAATTTTTTTAAATTGTTTTATTTAATTAAAGTTAGACGATTTATAATAAATACATAATATTTAAAAGTTGGTGCATATTATTATTCTATATTTGTAACTATGTGAATATTAGTTAATTGAAGAATAAATTCAAACTTTTGAAATGATAGTTTGATAGACATGTAATGTGAATCCGCATTTAGTATATGATTAATAAAAATATTTTTATTTTTATAACCAAAATTAAGTATTATTTTTCCATATCTATTTTAATATTTACGGTAGATGTGAACGTATCTATGAGATATAAGTTGTAAATCGTTAATTTTAATTTCCATGTTTTAAAATTTTATTTTGCAACTATTTAATATAATTGAAGTTAGAAAATCATGTACGTTTATTATAAATACAGATCAAAGCTTAAAAAGTAAATACATATTATTAATATATATTTATTACTATGTGAATATGAACCAATTGAAAATAAAATTCATACTTTATAAATGATAATCTTATAGACGTCTAATGTGAATGAAGACAAGACCCTATTGATATATTTTTTTGAAAATCATATCATATCTAAACATTTCTATATGATCTCTACTTTAGGTTTCTCTTGATTTAGTTGAATATGTGTTGACATTGAAATTTTGGAAATTTGTCATTATGGTAGGTTTGTAAAATTGTAAATATAATATATAAAAGATAATGATATATTCTTGGGTTTGCAAAATTGACTAATATCTAAAAGTAATATTATTTGAATTGGCAAAATTACATATATATATATATATATATATATATATATATGTATATTATAATAATTAAAATAAACAAGGTAACATTAAGTCCAAACAAATATCACGTTACACAAATGAAATTTCCCCTTACAAACAAAAGAGAGAAATCTCCCTCCCAATATTTCATCTAACGCACTAACCTAAAAATATCTCAGAAATGATTTTATTCTTGAGTTTTGTTAACTCATTCGTATTCATGGGTAGATGTGAACGTATCTATGAGATACCAGCTCTATACTGTTCATTTTTATGTACATCTTTTTACTATTTCTTTTGTTGCTGCTTTATAGAATTGAAGTAATAAAAATGATTGAAGTTATAAAAATGGTTGTACGATTTAATATAAATACGAATAAATACTTAAAAGTTGGTAGGAAAAACATGAAAGGTGTATTTTAATTCAATATATTATTTGATTCAAAATAGATTAAATTTTTATTGAATCACATTAACTTATCTTTATCTTTCATATATATATATATATATATATATATAAGTCAAAATTAAATACATGGAATATAAAATTTGAGGACCTGCGATAGCAGAGATTCTTACTAGTAAATATATAAAAAGTAAAGTATTTGGAAAAGCCATTTCTACCCTTTTGATGTTAAATTCAAATTTTTGTGATTCTAAGGTTACAAAAGTCTATTTAAAGTCTTGCTGAAATATTATGCATTTCACAATTAATGCTGCTTATGTGTCATAATCACAATTATTTGTAATTTTTTTTTATTTATTAAATTTTACATTTTAGTTAATGAAAAAGCATCCTTTGAAAACCTAAATTATTCGTGGGAAATACCATTTTATTTGATATAATATTAATATGATTTTAAATAGCATTGAAAAGTACTTTAAAAAATTATATAATTTTTAATGCTATTGATATATTTTGAAATTATTTAGATTTTTATAAATAGATTTTGTAATTTCTTTAAACTTATAAAATAACTAGAATTTATAAGAACTTTTTCAGATTAATTTTATAATGTAATCATGATAAAAAAAATGTTAAATGGTAGTCATAAAAATTTAATGATAAATGGTAATCATTAAAAGTTAATGATAAAATGTAAAAATTAAATGATACAATTATTTTAATAAACTAAATAACGGGAATAAGTTATAAAAATTTTAATAATAATAAATAAAAAATACTATTTTAACAAAAAAAAATGATTTTAATTTAAATCTTATTTTATTATTCTATTTAATATAAATCATTTAATAAATTTTAATCATTAAAATGATTGAAATTAAATATCAATAAAAGTAGAATGAAAAGATACAAACATAAAAATTAACTAATCTATTAAAATAATGTAAATATGATAAAATAGATTTTGATACTAAACTATGATTTATCTAAAAAAGAAAATTAATGCTAAAGTGAAAGAAAATACTTTAATTGTCTTAAATGAAAGATTAAAAATAAAATAAAATAAAATTTCAAAATAAAATCAATTTCAAATAATAAAAAAAACTAAACTAATTGTTAATAAAAATAGAAAATATTTTCAATCAAGAAAGATTTCATTTAATTCAAAGATCTAATCAAAATGCAAATTAAAAAAAATGTAAATTTCAAATAAAAAAAAACTAAACTAATTGTTAACAAAAAAAATAAAAAGTAAAAAACATATTTTCAATGAGAAAAGATTTTATTTAATTTAAAGCTCTAATAAAAATGTAAATTAAAAAATGTAAATTTCAAAAGAAATAAAATTGCATGGAAATTTTATCTAATAATTTAATTCACTATATTAAAAAAAAATTATTCAATCAATAAGAAATTCTAACTATACGGAAATGCAAAATTGAATAAAAACTAGTTACGTAATTGAAAGTCAAATGCAACAATTCAATACTCATGTGAAAAATGACATGAAACTTTATTTGGATGCAAATGAATAAGATGAAATATTAAAAAGAAAATTGGCGAAATTTAGGGTGACATTGTCCCTATTTAATTATCTTTAGCCCGATAACATAGATCAATGGGTGAAAGTAATTAAATACGAACAAAACCTAAATTTCCCCGATGCAACGTGATGAAATGATGTGCCACGAATGTATGGATTTTATCGAAAATGAAAATTGAGAGTAAACTATGCGAAATTAAGATAAATTATGAAGAACACGACATCCTCAATCGTGGATTGAGTTCGAAAAACAAGGAAAAGACCAACATTAATCAATGGATTAATGAAGGTGAAAACAAAGAACTAACATCAATACATGGACTAATGAAAGTACACAATCGAACTACCACCAACGCTTACCAAAGTAAACAACAAAAGCTAACATCAACGTGGGTTGATGAAAGTAAACATAAATACTTTTCAATCAATGGATTGACAAAAATAAAGACCGACACAATTACGGATTGACGAAAGTCAAAACAAAAACATTCAATTAGTGGATTGACCAAAATAAAGACCGCACCAACACGTGATCGATGTAAGTCGAAACAAAACTTTCAATCGGTGGATTGACAAAAAATAAATACTGACACTACTGCATGGATTAATGAAAGTAAACAATGGAGAACTAACATCAACGCGTGGGTTAATGAAAGTTGACACAATGACTTTGCCATCGGTGGATTGACAAAAATAAAGACTAACACCAATGCATGGATTAATGAAAGTCGACACAAAAACTTTCAATTAGTGGATTGACAAAAATAAATACTGACACTAATGCGCAGATTAATGAAAGTAAACAACAGAGAACTAACATCAACGCGTGGGTAAATGAAAGTAAACAACAAGAGCTAATCATCAACGCGTGGGTTGATGAAAGTAAGCACACAAAAATTTCAATCAATGGATTGACAAAAAATAAAGACTAACACCAATACATGGATTGATGAAAGTCGAAACAAAACTTTCAATAAGTGGATTGACAAAAAATAAATACTGACACTAATGCGCGGATTAATGAAAGTAAACAACGGAGAACTAACACCAACACGTGGGTTAATGAAAGTAGACAACAAAAACTTAACATCAACACGTGGGTTAATGAAAGTTGACACGATATCTCAACCAGTGGATTGAGTTCGAAAAGTAAGAAAGGAAGCCAACATCGACTATTGGATTGATGAAGGTGAAATGAAAAACTATTCTCAACCAATGGGTAGCTCTGAATTAAACTAGAAAATAAAATGATTAACTTCAACCTATGGGCCGACAAAAGTGAAAGGTTATCCTCAACCAATGGGTTGATTCAAATAGACAAGGAAATAATGATGAAATCCAACCAGTGGGTTGACCAAGGGGTGATATGATAACAACTTTAATCAATGGATTGACGTATGTGAAATGATGCATATGATGAGTGATCAATGCATGAAAATGGTTTTTTGGATGTGGCAAAAGGGAATTGGATTTTTGTATGGTAGGGCTTGGTTTTCAGTGGAAAATGCCATGTAAGGTTTTAAGCTTTTTGAATGCTTATGCAATGAGTGGATGCCCCATGAATGATATGTGTGGTTTAATGCATGATTAATGAATGCATGCGTGTATTATTGAGGAAAATGATTTGAATGTTTGGACGAGAGACACAGGCAAGATAAAATAGTAAAATGTCTAGAATTGTGACACTTGGCAAACTTTCCAAAGAACTCATCCTAATTGTATATATTAAATTAATAGAGAAAAAAAGTAAAGTACTTGGAAAAGCCATTTCTACCCTTTTGATGTTAAATTCAAATTTTTCTTATTCTAAGGTTACAAAAGTCTATTTAAAGTCTTGCTGAAATATTATGCATTTCACAATTAATGCTGCTTATGTGTCATAATCACAATTATTTGTAATTTTTTTTTTTTTGACTATTTTTTTTATAAAATTGTACATTTTGGTTAATGAAAAAGCATCCTTTGAAAACCTAAATTATACGTGGGAAATACCATTTTATTTGATATAATATTAATATGATTTTAAATAGCATTGAAAAAGTACTTTAAAAAAAATTATATAATTTTTAATGGTATTGATATATTTTGAAATTATTTAGATTTTTATAAATAGATTTTGTAATTTCTTTAAACTTATAAAATAACTAGAATTTATAAGAACTTTTTCAGATTAAATTTTATAATGTAATCATGATAAAAAAATGTTAAACGGTAGTCATAAAAATTTAATGATAAATGGTAATCATTAAAAGTTAATGATCAAATGTAAAAATTAAATGATACAATTATTTTAATAAACTAAATAACGGGAATAAGTTACAAAAATTTTATAAACCAAATTAATTAAACTATTTATACAATTATTTATATAAATGAGAATAAATTACACATATTTTATTAAATTGACAAACGAATTCAAGATGCTTATAAACGAAAAAAAGTTACAATAACATCTATTATCTATTATAAACTTATAAAAATCAAAGTACCATTAAATTAGACTAATGACGTAATTAGCAAACTCCTAATTTAGTCTTAATCTAAGGGTAACTTAGTCTTTTCTTAACACTCCTTTCACACATTCATTTGACATTTATCGTGGCTGATGTGTTACTCTCTTATTTTTTTCTATCATTTTTTAATTTTTTAATTCACACATCTGCCTAATACAACAACCCTAATAAATAATATAGATTTGGATTTTTAAAATTTTATTTATTATTAATAACAACTACTAAATAAACACAATTATGCCTATTGATACTAAACTCTAAACACGTTATTAGCTTTTCTACTAATACACATTATACCTGTACCACGTCACAATACATACATCAAAAGGTCTGAATTTTGAATTTGAAGGCGGCTATGGAAAGTCACTTCATTTTCCCATGTTACTATGAAATTTCCCTTTACAAACAAAAGAGAGAAATCTCCCTCCCGATATATCATCTAACGCGCTAACCTAAAAATGTCTCAGAAATGATTTTATTCTTGAGTTTTGTTAACTTATTTGGATTCACGGGTAGATGCGAACGTATCTATGAGATACCAGCTCTATACTGTTCAGTTTAATGTGCATCTTTTAACTATTTCTTTTGTTGCTGTTATATATAATTGAAGTAATAAAAATGATTGAAGTTATAAAATGATTGTACGACTTAATATAAATTCAAATAAATACTTAAAAGTTGGTAGGGAAAACATGGAAGGTGTATTTTAATTCAAAATATTATTTGATTCAAAATAGATTAAATTTTTATTGAATCACATTAACAAATCTTTATCTTTCATATATATATATATATACATATAAATGAACCTTACAAGTCATAATAAAATACATGGAATATAAAATTTCGACGGGACACGTGCGATAGCAAGAGATTCTTACTAGTAAATATATAAAAAGTAAAGTATTTGGAAAAGCCATTTCTACCCTTTGGATGTTAAGTTCAAATTTTTGTGATTCTAAGGTTACAAAAGTCTATTTAAAGTCTTGCTGCAATATTATGCATTTGACAATTTTTTTTAATTAAATTGTACATTTTGGTTAATGAAAAAGCATCCTTTGAAAACCTAAATTACACGTGGGAAATACCATTTTATTTGATATAATATTAATATAATTTTAAATAGCATTCAAAACGTATTTTAAAAAAAATTATATAATTTTTAATGTTATTGATATATTTTTAAATTATTTAGATTTTTTTTATAAAAAGATTAAGAAAACAAAATAAAACTACTAGAGATTTTGTAATTTCTTTAAACTTATAAAATAACTAAAACTTATCAGAATTTTTTCAGATTAATTTTATAATGTAATCATGATAAAAAAAATGTTAAATGGAAGTCATAAAAATTTAATAATAAATGGTAATCATTAAAAGTTAATGATAAATGTAAAAATTTAAATAATACAATTATTTTAATAAACTAAATAAGGGGAATAAGTTACATAAATTTTATACACCAAATTAATTCAACTATTTATAAAATTATTTATATAAATGAGAATAAATTGAAGCCTTGGAAAAACACTTAGAAGGGGGTGGAATAAGTTTTTCTTACTTTTTGATCATTTACCCAAAACAACAACGAAATAGATATATGTTATAAGCCTACGGTCAACCAAGATAGTTGTCATATCTAGATGTACCAGCCAGAAATTACGAAGATAAAAGCCTAATGCATCATGCAAAATCATTGCATATAGACAAATTAATTCTCCAAAAATCAGGTAAAAGAATAAAACAAATTTTGGAATAAATCTATATAACACATCGTGAGATTTCTAAAGATTTCAATACACTATCTATTTCTAAATGTCAACCACTAGTATATCGCAAATTTTTTGAAACTGCTATAGCTATCAAAGAAACTGCTATAGCTATCAAAGATCTCAAATTATGTACCCATAAAAGTCTCCTAAACAATTATGTACCATAAAAGTCTCCTAAGAATTATGTACCATGAAGCCATTATGTAAAGGATTTCATAAACGGTACTTAAGATATGTATCCATAGTATATATATTATAACTTGTAAAATATTATATATATATATATATATATATATATATATATATATATATATATATATATATATATATATATATATATATATATAAATAAATATAAAATATATTTTGAAATTTAATTTCCAAGTATCATTTAAAAACTTTATTTTAAATATATAATATTCATTTCTAATATATGATCACTAAGTGATGCAAATAAAAAATAAAATAAAATTAATTGTCATTGATTACCATTGAATCAAATTTATTGTTATTGACAATATTTAATTAACAACAAATAAAATGGCATTAAAGTTATAGAATTTAACAAAAATATCTTTCAAAACTTTCTCATCACTTCCATTTGCAACCTGTTTTCCTCTGTTCTTCCCTCCCGTCTCTGCGTCTTTTTCCAAAGAATTCATCATCATTTTAACTAAAAAAAGTCAACAGCGAACAAAGAAATAGATATATGTTAACTTGCTAAGTAATTGATTGGATAAACCAGAATAGAATAGGTACATATATGTTTTTCAGCTAATAAGCCTACGATCAACAAGATAGCTGTCATATCTACATTTACCAGCAAGGAATTAAGAAGATAAAAACCTAATGCATTCTACAAAATCATTGCATATAGACAGATTAGTTCTCCAAAAATCAGGTAAAAGAATGAAAACCAATTTTAGAATAAACCTATATAACACATCTTGGGATTTCTAAAGATTTCAATACGCTATGGATTTCTAAATGTGAACCACTAATATATCACAAAATTGTGGAAACTGCTATAGCTATCAAAGAAACTGCTTTAGCTATCAAAGAAACAAATCTCAAATTAACATGTATCATGAAGTCATTATGTTCCAAGAAAGTCTCCAAGAAAGTATCTAGAAGCAATTATGTACACCATGAAGCCATCATGTATATAAGTATAGGGTGAATATAAGTATTTATTTTCCTTCTGTCATTCACATGTTAGCATATATATAAGTATAGGGTGAATATAAGTATTTATTTTCCTTCTGTCATTCACAGGTTAGCATATTCTTGAGAAGGTTAAAATCAATCCCAGTATTATTGAGCTTGACATTCTAAAAGTGGGAGGCTATGTATGATTTGGAGCTGGTGTTACCGTTAAGGTTTTGGCTATTAACAGTATGTATGAATACATATTCGTCGAAGAAATTACAAGCACATTGGGTTACACGTCAATTGGGTTTCTGTTGATTATCCTAACACTGCTTATTTGATATTATTTTTGTTGTGTTGAGATGAATACAATGGAATTTGTGATTCATTGTTCCCTGAGTTACTTGTGATTTCTATATTTGATTAATCTTCCTTTTGATTTGCTTAGTTATTTTGTTAAAATTAATTTTAATCCAGTTGTTAAAGTTAATATTGAGGTTTCAAATTAGGCTTAGTTATTTTGTTAAAATTAATTTTAATCCAGTTGTTAAAGTTAATATTGAGGTTTCAAATTAGGCCTAAAAACATTGGCAGGAACAAAGTGTATGGTGCAGTTATTATATTAAATATTGTATGCCCATTTGTTAGGCAATGACACAGGATGATAAAAATTAGGTATATTGAATATTTAGCCGAAAAGTCAATTTTTAATTGATTTACGATGGCATTATTTGGATCCTCAGATATAAAAAAATATGTATTATTTTGATTTATTAGAATATTTGTTTTCTGCATTATTTATCGTATTATTATCTAATTTATGCAAAAAAACATATATCATAATTTGCTTAATTAAATATGATTTTAACTAAAAGATAAAATCAAAAGAAATTTTGAAAATAAAAAGCCGATATCATTCTACTTTATTTAAATATGTGGTGGATTGATTGTCATTATAAAATTATTTTACACTTATTTTTTTCTCTATTTATAAAAAAAACTTAAATAATCTTTTTTTTCTTTCTATTGGTAAAAAAAACTTAAATATTACAATAATATATAATAATACAAAGAGTAATATATGAAAGATTTGAAAAACATTTAAATGGAAAACTATATATATTGCTCCATTGCAAAAAAAAAAAAAAAGTCTTATGGTCAAATACAAAGACAGAATTATATATATATTTTCTATTTACAATATATTCAATTGAATCTACCCTACACACCATGTACTCATTAATGGTCACTAAACAATATAACTATAAATATCTTAAAAATCATATAAATTATGATTTATGATTATAAGGATATTAAAAATCATATAAATTACACTTGATTTATGATTTATTCTAAAATGATCAAATAAATTTATTTTAAAATAAATATTCCAAAACGAGTAATGACTAATATATATATAAAATATTTAAATATATATATATATATATATATATATATATATATATATATATATATATATATATATATATATATATATATATATATATATATATACTGAAAGATTTAAATCGATAAAATTTTGTCTTAAAAATATGTTTTTATTAATAAATATTATAAAATATATATTTTAAAAAATATTAATAAAATAATATCATTTTATTTTATTTCAAAATCGTTATTTGTTTAAAATTGAAAGTAAGTACTATTATTGTTTAAATAACATTTTGTTACTAATATTATTAAAAACCACGTATTTGTATGAAATATTAATAAAAATCACGTATATTTAAGAAATATCATACAACTTAACTAAAGTATCTATAAAAATCAAGATTACCCAAAAAACATATTTTCTAATTATTTAGATTCTTATTTGAAATAAAATATGTTTTGAAATTATTTAGCTTTTTATAGAAAGGATAATAAAGCAAAACAAAATCAATTGAGATTTTGTAATTTCTTTAAACTTATGAAATAACTAAACATATCACAATCTTTTCAAATTAATTTTATAATAGTAATCATGATAAAACAATGTTAAATGGTAGTCATGAAAATTTAATGATAAATGATACTCATAAAAAATTAATAATTAAAGATAAAAATTTATTGATACAATCATTTTTATAAATTGTATAAGTTACAATTATTTTTATAAATGGAAATATAAGTTACACGTAATTTTATAAATTTAATTATTTATATAATTATAGATGAGAATAGGTTACATATATTTTTATAAATAGACAAACGTGTTCCAAATGTTTATAAATGAAAAAAAGTTACAATAATTTCATAAATGGGAATAAGTTACAATAATTTTAATAAAAGAGAATAAGTTACTAATATTTTTATAAAGGAGAAGTATTAAAACAATTGTTTTTAAAATTTATAAATTAAAATTATTTTATAAATTGTCACACGTGTTCTAGGCACTTATATAAGGAAAAAGTACACGCCTTTTGTTCTTATTGTGAAGCAATATTTGTTTGATACTTGGTTGAGAGCAAACGTGTTCTTAAGAAAATGTCAAAAGTGGTACTGAAAATTTGTAAAAGATTGATCAATCGGGGTTGATGTATCTATGAGATATCATCGTGTATTCATTTATCCATTTTTAAAATTTTTTTGCATTGTTTTATGTAATTAAAGTTAGACGATTTATAATAAATACATATAATATTTAAAAGTTGGTGCATATTATTATTCTATATTTGTAACTATGTGAATATTAGTTTATTGAAGAATAAATTCAAACTTTTGAAATGATAGTTTGATAGACATGTAATGAATCCATTTAGTATATGATTAATAAAAAAGTATTTTTAATTTTTATAACCCAAATTAAGTATTATTTTTCCATATCTATTTTAATATTTACGGTAGCCATTAATCATTAATTTTAATTTCCATGTTTTAAAATTTTATTTTGCAACTATTTAATATAATTGAAGTTAGAGAATCAGTGGTACAATTTATTATAAATACGGATCAAAGCTTAAAAAGTAAATACATATTATTAGCCTATATTTAATACTATGTGAATATCAACCAATTGAAAAATAAAATTCATATTTTATAAATGATAATCTTATAGACGTCTAATGTGAATGAAGACAAGACCTGTGCTATTGATATATTTTTTTTAAATTTAAAATCATATCATATCTGCAAACATTTCTATATGATCTTTTACTGTTTTAGGTTTCTCTTGATTTAGTTGAATATGTGTTGACACAGATTCTGTTGAAATTTTGGAAATTGAAATTTGACGAGGAGCTGTCATACATGGTAGGTTTGTAAAAATTGTAAATATAATATATAAAAAGAAGGATTTAAAAATGATATTCGACGGGAAGATGTCATAAATTTTGGGTTTGCAAAAATTGACTAATATCTAAAAGTAATATTATTTGAATTGGAAAAATTACACATATATATATATATATATATATATATATATATATATATATATATATATATATATATATATATATATATATATTATAATAATTAAAATAAACAAGGTAACATTCAGTCCAAACAAATATCACGTTACACAAATGAAATTTCCCCTTACAAACAAAAGAGAGAAATCTCCCTCCCAATATTTCATCTAACGCGCTAACCTAAAAATATCTCAGAAATGATTTTATTATTGTGTTTTGTTAACTTATTCGGATTCACGGGTAGAAGTGAACGTATCTATGAGATACCAGCTCTACACTGTTCATTTTAATGTACATCTTTTAACTATTTCTTTTTTTGCTATATATAATTGAAGTAATAAAATGATTGAAGTTATAAAAATGGTTGTACGATTTAATATAAATTCAATAAATACTTAAAAGTTGGTAGGAAAACATGAAAGGTGTATTTTAATTCAAAATATTATTTGATTCAAAATAGATTAAATTTTTATTGAATCACATTAACTTATCTTTATCTTTCATATATATATATATATATATATATATATATATATATATATATATATATATATATATATATATATATATATATGAACTAAGTCAAAATTAAATACATGGAATATAAAATTGACGGACCTGATAGCACGAGATTCTTACTAGTATATGAAATTATGGCAGATACGTGATGTCACAAAGAATGTTATGACACACTATCGACACTGCTAACAATTTACACAAAATATAAATAACAAAAAGAACACAATAAGTTGTTTACCCAGTTCAAAGGTCTAACTACACCTACATCCGGGGCTACCAAGCCGTGGAGGAAATTCACTATTAGTAGAATTAATTCAGAATAAACCAACCAGTTTATCTCCTTCACTTAAAACCTACCCAATGCAACATCAACCTAAGTCCTACTTAGATCCGAGTTCCTCACTCCCCTCAATTACAGGTGATATCAACCTATTGAATAATTGAATTGTGAAGACACACTTCAATAAACTATCTTGATCTCGCTTCAAAGCTTTCAATCAAGAGACAAACACTCGTGCTTTAAAGCTTTGAGTGATAAACTACCCTTACAACAAATCCTAGTCCAAGGCACTTATCAATTGATAGTTGCTGGCTCACAAGAGATACTAGAATTACAAATACCAACTTAACTTTCCTAACAAGACACAAAAATAACTCTATATCTTCAATAAATTCCGAGGCAGCAGATAAGTTGAATTCCTTTTATAAGCATCCCGAAACTTCTTTGGGCTTCCATAAAGATAGTTGGGTTCACTTAATTTAATCCTAAAAACATGGTCTTTTCAACAACCAATTTAGGTTTAATTAAGATTAACCTAGCAGCCACGTGAGCATGCTTTCTAATAACGTAAAACAATATTTAGCAACAAACTTCCGAAAGTCTCAGAAAACAGTTACAGCAGAATGTCACCAATGTCATAACATCCATTATGACATCGATTTCTAATTTCCAAGCAACTTTAGCTTCCAGTTCAAATCTTTTAACATCATTAGCGGTGGATTTATCTTCAATCTCTGAATGTCATGACATCTATCATGACATTGCTAAAGCCTAGTTTTACCAAAATTAATGCCAACCAAAACACTAACAGTAAATATGTAAAAACTAAAGTATTTGGAAAAGCGATTTCTACCCTTTTGATGTTAAGTTCAAATTTTTGTGATTCTAATGGTACAAAAGTCTATTTAAAGTCTTTCTGCAATATTATGCATTTGACAATTAATGTTGCTTATGTGTCATAATCAGAATTATTTGTAATTTTTTAAAAATTAAATTGTACATTTTGGCTAATGAAAAAGCGTCCTTTGAAAACCTAAATTATACGTGGGAAATACCATTTTATTTGATATAATATTAATATAATTTTAAATACCATTCAAAAAGTATTTTAAAACAAATTATATAATTTTTAATTTTATTGATATATTTTTAAATTATTTAGATTTTTATAAATAGATTAATAAAACAAAATAAAACTACTAGAGATTCTGCAATTTCTTTAAACTTATAAAATAACTAAAACTTATCAGTATTTTTTCAGATTAATTTTATAATGTAATCATGATAAAAAAATGTTAAATGGAAGTCATAAAAATTTAATAATAAATGGTAATCATTAAAAGTTAATGATAAAATGTAAAAATTTAAATAATACAATTATTTTAATAAACTAAATAAGGGGAATAAGTTACAAAAAATTTATAAACCAAATTAATTCAACTATTTATAAAATTATTTATATAAATGAGAATAAATTGAAGGCTTGGAAAAACACTTAGAAGGGGGGTTGAATAAGTTTTTCTTACTTTTTGATCTTTTACCCAAAACAACAAAGAAATAGATATATGTTAACTTGTTAAGCAATTGATTGGATAAACCAGAATAGAATATGTACATATATGTTTTTTCAGCTAACATTAAATAAGCCTACGATCAACCAAGATAGTTGTCATATCTAGATGTATCAGCTAGGAATTAGGAAGATAAAAGCCTAGTGCATTCTGCAAAATCATTGCATATAGACAAATTAGTTCTTCAAAAATCAGGTAAAAGAATGAAAACCAATTTTGGAATAAACCTATATAACACATCGTGGTATTTCTAAAGATTTCAAAACTCTATCGATTTCTAAATGTCAGGCACTTATATATCACAAAATTGTTGAAACTACTATAGCTATGAAAGAAACAGATCTCAAATTAACATGTATCCTGAAGCCATTATGTACCATGAAAGTCTCCTAGAAAGTCTGACAATTCAATTTATAAACATGTATCTTGAAGCAATTATGTACCATGAAGCCATTATGTAAAGGATTTGATAAACGGTACTTAACATATCTATCCATAATTCTATAGTTGTAACTTGCATAAATATAATATATATAGTACCAAATATAAGAATATATTTTGAAATTTAATTTTCAAGTATCATTTAAAAACTTTATTTTAAATGTATAATATTCATTTCTAATATATGAGTGAAGCAAATATGAAATAAAATAAAATTAATTGTCATTGATTACCATTGAATCAACTTTATTTTTATTGACAATATTTAACTAACAGCAAATAAAATGGCATTAAAGTTATAGAATTTAACAAAAATATCTTTCAAAACTTAATTATTTAATTAACTGATAATAAATTTATTTATTTATTGTTTAATATTGAATAATGGAGAGAGATTAAATTTAATATTTAGTAAACATAATTGTTTCCATCGATTTGCAATCTTTGCTTCGAGACATGTTGGACAGCCAGTTTGATATCGGTAACTTGGAGGATTTTCTTAAAGTTTAACAGTCGAATCGGTCTACGCAAGCTGTTTCTGTGGTTGCTGTAAAGATTGTGAATGTTTTATATCAAATTTGGAAAGCCCGCAATATTTATAGACTTGAAGACAAGAAAACAACATGGTAAATTTGTGTGAATTAATGTAGTTTTCTATTGTAAATATATATTCGGGCCCCATTCCTTTTTGTTTAATAATAGACTCAATGAAGTAACTTTTCGTCCTTCCCAAAGCCATCATAAATCTTCTAGAGTTTGCTGTTTATTACTCTATCATATTTTTCTGCGTGTGTTTTAATGTTGTCTATATTTTGCTTTTGTCTTTTAGATATAAGTCGGCACTCTTGCACTCTGTAGCTTAGTTTGTGATTAAACTAAGTCTAATGTATTTAATATTCATATAATTTATACTTTTAGAGAAGTTTCTAACTATACATGATATATGTCCTATATCTTATGTCTCTCGATCTTTGTAATATCTATTGATTTTTCAATTAATGGAATAATGTTTACTATAAAAAAAACAATGCTATTCTTGCTCTTTGCACTTATTAGGAGTTATTAAATACATTATAGGCCCGCAAATTTTATTAGAAAACAAATGTTAGTTATTAAAAGTAATAATTAAAATAGAATAAAATCGAAATGTTGCAAGTTGTTGACTCGAAAATTTTATTAATCATAAATACCATTTATTCAATGATTACATTTTGTTCTTTTAAAACAAATATGCTCATGAAGTTGATGAATAATGTATGACGATTCAATCATACTTTGTTTAAGAATTTTTTTCTTCATATTTTAGATTTTACCAAAACATTTGAATTTTTGTATTTAATATATAAATTTAATATTTAGTTAACATAATTGTTTCCTTCGATTTGCAATCTTTGTTTCACGCATTATGAATCATCAAGGAATCTGTTTTTTCACTGTTTTTTTTCCATTATATACGAATTGGCTTGAGACATGTTGGACATCCAGTTTGATATTTATAACTTGGAGGATTTTCTTAAAGTTTTACATAAATTGGTCATATTTGTTTTTGTGGTTGCTTTGAGATTGTGACTGTTTTATATAAAATTGGAAAAGCCCGTAATCTTTAAAGGTTTGAAGACAAGAAAACTGCATGGAAAATTAGTGTGAATTAACGTAGTTTTCTGTTGTAAATATATATTCGGGTCCCATTCCTTTTTGTTTAATCATAGACTCAATGAACTGAACTTTGCTTATTAGATTTCCCAGAAATTAAAGACATTGAAAACTTGTTAAATTTAATAAACAAATGGTGGGTGTAGTCTATTTATTGTATTTGTTCCAACACCTTTGAGGTGGGTAACTTTTCGCCCTTCCCAAAGCCATCATAAATCTTCTAGAGTTTGTTGTTTATTAATCTATCATATTTTTCTGCGTCTGTTTTAATGTTTTCTATATTTTGCTTTTGTCTTTTAGATATAAGTCGGCACACCAATGCTATTCGTGCTCATTGGACTTATTAGGAGTTATTAAGTGTATTATAGGCCCGCAAATTTTTATTAGAAAACAAATGTTAGTTATTAAAAGTTATAATTAAAATAAAATAAAATCGAAATGTTGCAGGTTGTTGACTCGAAAATTTTATTAATCATAAATACCATTTATTCAATGTTTACATTTTGTTCTTTTAAAAAGAATATGCTCATGAAGTTGATGAAACAAGTATGAAGATTCAATCATACTTTGTTTAAGTATTTTTTTCTTCATATTTTAGATTTTATCAAAATATTTAAATTTTTGTATTTAATATTTAAATTAAATATTAATTTTTATTTATGTTTTTAATTATTATATTATTTTATGTGTTTTTTAATTTGTTTAGATTATTTTATTTCCAACTCTTTAAAGGAAAATGGATAATAAATTTATTTATTTATTGTTTAATATTGAATAATGGAGAGAGATTAAATTTAATATTTAGTAAACATAATTGTTTCCATTGATTTGCAATCTTTGCTTCGAGACATGTTGGACAGCCAGTTTGATATTGTTAACTTGGAGGATTTTCTGAAAGTTTAACAGTCGAATCGGTCTACGCAAGCTGTTTCTGTGGTTGCTGTAAAGATTGTGAATGTTTTATATCAAATTTGGAAAGCCCGCAATATTTATAGACTTGAAGACAAGAAAACAGCATGGTAAATTTGACTGAATTAATGTAGTTTTCTGTTGTAAATATATATTCGGGTCCCATTCCTTTTTGTTTAATCATAGACTCAATGAACTGAACTTTGGTTATAAGATTTCAACGAAATTAAAGACATGGAATACTTGTTAACTTTAATAAAAAATGGTGGGTGTAATCTATTTGTTGTATCTGTTCAAACACCTTTGATGTTGGTAACTTTTCTCCCTTCCGAAAGCCATCATAAATCTTCTAGAGTTTGTTGTTTATTACTCTAACATATTTTGATGCGTCTGTTTTAATGTTGTCTATATTTTTCCTTTGTCTTTTAGATATAAGTGGGCACTCAAGCACTCTAGCTTAGTTTGTCATTAAACTATTTCTAATGTATTTAATATTCATATAATTTATACTTTTAGAGAAGTTTCTAACTATACATGATATATGTCCTATATCTTATGTCTCTCGATCTTTGTATTATCTATTGATTTTTCAATTAATGGAATAATGTTTACTGTAAAAAAAAACCAATGCTATTCGTGCTCTTTGCACTTATTAGGAGTTATTAAATACATTATAGGCCCGCATATTTTTATTAGACAACAAATGTTACTTATTAAAAGTAATAATTAAGATAAAATCAATTTCAAATAATAAAAAAACTAAACTAATTGTTAATAAAAATAGAAAATATTTTCAATGAAGAAAGATTTCATTTAATTAAAAGATCTAATCAAAATGCAAATTATAAAAATGTAAATTTCAAATGAAAAAAAACTAAACTAATTGTAAACAAAAAATTTAAAAAGTAAAAAAAATATTTTCAATGAGAAAAGGATTTATTTAATTTAAAGCTCTAATAAAAATGTAAATTTCAAAAGAAATAAAATTGCATGGAAATTTTATCTAATAATTTAATTCACTATATTAAAAAAAATATTCAATCAATAATAAATTCTAACTATATGGAAATGCAAATAATTATTCACACGAAAAATGCAAAATTGAAATAAAACTAGTTACGTAATTGAAAGTCAAATGCAACAATTCAATACTCATGTGAAAAATGACATGAAACTTTATTTGGATGCAAATGAATAAGATGAAATATTAAAAAAAGAAAACCTAAATTAAATACGAACAAAACCTAAATTTCGTCCCCGATGCAACGTGATGAAATGATGTGCCATGAATGTATGGATTTTACTGGAGAAATGAAAATTGAGAGTAAACTATGCGGAAATTAAGATAAATTGCGAAAGAACACGACATCCTCAATCAGTGGATTGAGTTTGAAAAAACAAGGAAAAAAGACCAACATTAATCAATGGATTAATGATGGTGAACAACAAAGAACTAACATCAATACATGGACTAATGAAAGTACACAATAAGAACTACCACCAACGCGTGGGTTATTGAAAGTAAACAACAAAAGCTAACATCAACGTGTGGGTTGATGAAAGTAAACATAAAGACTTTTCAATCAATGGATTGACAAAAATAAAGACTGACACCAATACGTGGATTGACGAAAGTCAAAACAAAAACTTTCAATTAGTGGATTGACAAAAATAAAGACTGGCACCAATACGTGGATTGACAGAAGTCGAAACAAAACTTTCAATCAATGGATTGACAAAAAATAAATACTGACACTACTGCATGGATTAATGAAAGTAAACAATGGAGAACTAACATCAACGCGTGGGTTAATGAAAGTTGACACAACGACTTTGCAATCAGTGGATTGACAAAAATAAAGACTAACACCAATGCATGGATTAATGAAAGTCGACACAAAAACATTCAATTAGTGGATTGACAAAAATAAATACTGACACTAATGCGATTAATGAAAGTAAACAATGAGAACTAACATCAACGCTGGGTAAATGAAAGTAAACAAGAGCTAATCATCAACTGGGTTAATGAAAGTAAACACAAAAAAATTTCAATCATTGGATTGACAAAAAATAAAGACTAACACCAATACGTGGATTGACGAAAGTCGAAACAAAACTTTCAATCAGTGGATTGACAAAAAATAAATACTGACACTAATGCGCGGATTAATGAAAGTAAACAATGAGAGAACTAACACCAACACGTGGGTTAATGAAAGTAGACAACAAAACTTAACATCAACACGTGGGTTAATGAAAGTTGACACGATATCTCAACCGTGGATTGAGTTCGAAAAGTAAGAAAGGAAGCCAACATCGACCGTGGATTGATGAAGGTGAAATGAAAACTATTCTCACCAATGGGTTGCTCGAATTAAACCGAAAATAAAATGATTAACTTCAACCTATGGGCCGACAAAAGTGAAAGGTTATCCTCAACCAATGGGTTGATTCAAATTGACAAGGAAATAATGATAAAATCCAACCAGTGGGTTGACCAAGGGGTGATATGATAACAACTTTAATCAATGGATACGACGATGTGAAATGATGCATATGATGAGTGATCAATGCATGAAAATGGTTTTTTGGACGTGGCCAAAGGGAATTGGATTTTTGTATGGTAGAGCTTGGTTTTCAGTGGAAAATGCCAAGTAAGGTTTTAAGCTTTTTGAATGCTTATGCAATGAGTGGATGCCCCATGAATGATATGTGTGGTTTAATGCATGATTAATGAATGCATGCGTGTATTATTGAGGAAAATGATTTGAATGTTTGGACAAGTGCTTCGGTTGAGAGTCACAGGCAAGATAAAATAGTAAAATGTCTAGAATTGTGACACTTGGCAAACTTGCCAAAGAGCTCATCCTAATTGTATATATTAAATTAATAGATATAAAAAGTAAAGTACTTGGAAAAACCATTTCTACCCTTTTGATGTTAAATTCAAATTTTTCTGATTCTAAGGTTACAAAAGTCTATGTAATGTCTTGCTGCAATATTATGCATTTCACAATTAATGTTGCTTATGTGTCATAATCACAATTATTTGTTATTTTTATTAAATTGTACATTTTAGTTAATGAAAAAGCATCCTTTGAAAACCTAAATTATACGTGGGAAATACCATTTTATTTGATATAATATTAATATGATTTTAAATAGCATTGAAAAAGTACTTTAAAAAAAATTATATAATTTTTAATGCTATTGATATATTTTGAAATTATTTAGATTTTTATAAATAGATTTTTTAATTTCTTTAAACTTATAAAATAACAAGAATTTATAAGAACTTTTTCAGATTAATTTTATAATGTAATCATGATAAAAAAAAAAAGTTAAATGGTAGTCATAAAAGTTTAATGATAAATGGTAATCATTAAAAGTTAATGATAAAATGTAAAAATTAAATGATACAATTATTTTAATAAACTAAATAACGGGAATAAGTGACAAAAATTTTATAAACTAAATTAATTAAACTATTTATACAATTATTTATATAAATGAGAATAAATTACACATATTTTTATAAATTGACACACGAATTCAAGATGCTTATGACCATATCACCAATATATTTCAAATACAATACCCTAATCTCACGAGTTTATCTTCCCTCTTCCATCTACTTCCCGAAAGCAACCATGTATCTTCAATCAGAGTCCATCTTCCCTTTTTTCAAAAGCTGTTTTGGTTTCGTTTAGACCTTAACTTGTTTTGGTTTCGTTTAGACCTTAACTTGCTGATTATGTAACAAACAACATCGACCCTAAATAACCTTTTCTTGTTGTTCAACGCATACAAACAATCACCTTGATGACACTTCCTCAACCATGACGAACTACGGTGCTCCTCAACAAACAACATCGACCCTAAATAACCTTTTCTTGTTGTTCGAACGCCACAAACAATCACCTTGATGACACTTCCTCAACCATGACGCTGAACTACAAGTGCTCCTCAACTGTGAGACCAAACCTCACCGATAAATTGTCCAAATCTTGGAGAAGGAAGCAAGGAAGAGCGTGGTCTTGCATTAGTTGTTTTATTAGTGATCAATTCATTGTTTTCTTTTATAACTTAGAGTCCTCTTACATAAGTTATTAACTTATTGTATTATTTTCAATGACTTACACTTTACAAGATGGATTTGTTGTCCTCTTACATAAGTTATTGAATTATTTTACAGTCAGACTTACACTTTACAAGATGGATGGATTTGTTGTTAAGAACCAATGTATCTCAAATCGTGTTTATGCTTAGATTTAGGTTATAGGGTGAATATTTATTTTCCTTCTGTCATTCACAGGTTAGCATATTCTTGAGAAGGTTAAAATCAATCCCAGTATTGTTGAGCTTGACATTCTAAAAGTGGGAGGCTATGTATGATTTGGAGCTGGTGTTACCGTTAAGGTTTTGGCTATTAACAGTCTGTGAAGCCTTGAAAGAACGGATGCTTTTCATAATACACCACAAAATTCACGGGAGCTTGACAAACAGAACCAATTTTCATAATACACCACAAAATTAAACAGAACCAATTTTCATAATACACCACAAAATTCACGGGAGCTTGACAAACAGAACCAATCCCGGATTAAAAAAACAAGACCGGATACATATTTGTCGAAGAAATTACAAGCACACGTTAATTGGGTTACATGTCAATTGGGTTTCAATACAATGGAATTTGTGATTCATTGTTCCCGAGTTGCTTAAATTAATTTTAATCCATTCAGTTGTTAAAGTTAATATTGAGGTTTCAAATTAGGCCTAAAAACATTGGCAGGAACAAAGTGTATGGTGTGCTAGATTTATTTCTGTATTAAATTTTGTATGCCTGTTTGTTAGGCAATGACACAGGATGATAAAAATTAGGTATATTGAATATTTAGCCAAAAAGTCAATTTCTAATTGATTTACGATGGCAATATTTGGATCTTCAGATATAAAAAAATATGTATTATTTTGATTTATTAGAATATTTGTTTTCTGCATTATTTATCGGATTATTATCTAATTCATGCAAAAAAACATATATCATAATTTGCTTAATTAAATATGATTTTAACTAAAAGATAAAATCAAAAGAAATTTTGAAAATAAAAAGCCTATATCATTCTACTTTATTTAAATATGTGGTGGATTGATTGTCATTATAAAATTATTTTACACTTATTTTTTTCTCTATTTATAAAAAAACTTACATCATATTTTTTTTCTTTCTATTGGTAAAAAAACTTAAATATTACAATAATATATAATAATACAAAGAGTAATATATGAAATATTTGAAAAACGTTTAAATGGAAAACTATATATATTGCTCCATTGAAAAAAAAATTCTTATTTATAAATAAAACAATTGTATAAGATAACTATTAACTTTTTTTTCTTCAGAATATAAATATTTATTTGAAAATATATGCACATTAATAAATATATGGTAAAATACAAAAACAGAATTATATATATATATATTTTCTATTTACAATATATTCAATTGAATCTACCCTACACACCATGTACTCATTAATGGTCACTAAACAAGTTTTAAATCGATAAAATTTTGTCTTAAAAATAAGTTTTTTATTAATAAATATTAAAAAATTATATATTTTTAAAAAATATTAATAAAAATAATATCATTTTATTTTATTTCCAAATCGTTATTTGTTTAAAATTGAAAGTAAGTACTATTATTGTTTAAATAACATTTTGTTACTAAATATTATTAAAAACCATGTATTTGTATGAAATATTAATAAAAATCATGTATATTTAAGAAATATCATACAACTTAACTAAAGTATCTATAAAAATCAAGATTACCCGAAAAACATATTTTCTAATTATTTAAATTCTTATTTGTAATAAAATATGTTTTGAAATTATTTAAAACAAAATCAATTTTTTAGAAACTTATGATAACTAAACATATCAAATCGATAAATTTCATAAAAATTAATAATTGATAAATGATAAGTTACAATTATTTTATAAATGGAAATATAAGTTACAAGTAATTTTATAAATTTAACTATTTATATAATTATAGATGAGAATAGGTTACATATATTTTTATAAATAGACAAACGTGTTCCAGATGTTTATAAATGAAATAAAAGTAATAATTAAAATAGAATAAAATCGAAATGTTGCAAGTTGTTGACTCGATAATTTTATTAATCATAAATACCATTTATTCAATGTTTACATTTTGTTCTTTTAAAAGAATATGCTCATGAAGTTGATGAAACAAGTATGAAGATTCAATCTTACTTTGTTTAAGTATTTTTTTTCTTCATATTTTAGATTGTATCACAATAATTGAATTTTTGTATTTAATATTAAACGTAGTTTTCTGTTGTAAATATATATTCGGGTCCCATTCCTTTTTGTTTAATCATAGACTCAATGAACTGAACTTTGCTTATTAGATTTCCCAGAAATTAAAGACATTGAAAACTTGTTAAATTTAATAAACAAATGGTGGGTGTAGTCTATTTATTGTATTTGTTCCAACACCTTTGAGGTGGGTAACTTTTCGCCCTTCCCAAAGCCATCATAAATCTTCTAGAGTTTGTTGTTTATTAATCTATCATATTTTTCTGCGTCTGTTTTAATGTTTTCTATATTTTGCTTTTGTCTTTTAGATATAAGTCGGCACACCAATGCTATTCGTGCTCATTGGACTTATTAGGAGTTATTAAGTGTATTATAGGCCCGCAAATTTTTATTAGAAAACAAATGTTAGTTATTAAAAGTTATAATTAAAATAGAATAAAATCGAAATGTTGCAAGTTGTTGACTCGAAAATTTTATTAATCATAAATACCATTTATTCAATGTTTACATTTTGTTCTTTTAAAAAGAATATGCTCATGAAGTTGATGAAACATGTATGAAGATTCAATTATACTCTGTTTAAGTATTTGTTTTCTTCATTATTTAGATTTTATCAAAATATTTGAATTTTTGTACTTAATATTTAAATTAAATATTAATTTTTATTTAAGTTTTTAATTATTATATTAATTTATGTGTTTTTTAATTAGTTTAGTTTATTTTATTTCCAACTCTTTAAAGGAAAACTGATAATAAATTTATTTATTTATTGGTTAATATTGAATAATGGAAAGAGATTAAATTTAAAATATTTAGTAAACATAATTGTTTCCTTCGATTTGCAATCTTTGTTTCGCGCATTATAAATCATCAAGGAAGTTGTTTTTTCACTGTTCTTTTGTCCGTTATATACTGAATTGGCTTTGAGACATGTTGGACATCCAATTTGATATTTGTAACTTGGAGGATTGTCTTAAATTTTTACAGTCGAATTGGTCTGCGCAAGCTGTTTCTGTGGTTGACCTTAAGATTGTGAATGTTTTATATCAAATTTGGAAAGCCCGCAATCTTTAAAGATTTGAAGACAAGAAAACTGAATGGAAATTTTTTGTGAATTAACGTAGTTTTCTGTTGAAAATATATATTCGAGTCCCATTCCTTTTTGTTTAATCACAAACTCAATGAACTGAACTTTGCTTATTGGATTTCCAAGAAATTAAAGACATGGAAAACTTGTTAACTTTAATAAAAAAATGGTGGGTGTAATCTAATTATTGTATCTGTTCCAACACCTTTGATGTTGGTAACTTTTCGTCCTTCCCAAAGCCATCATAAATCTTCTAGAGTTTGCTGTTTATTACTCTATCATATTTTTCTGCGTGTGTTTTAATGTTGTCTATATTTTGCTTTTGTCTTTTAGATATAAGTCGGCACTCTTGCACTCTCTACCTTAGTTTGTGATTAAACTATGTCTAATGTATTTAATATTCATATAATTTATACTTTTAGAGAAGTTTCTAACTATACATGATATATGTCCTATATCTTATGTCTCTCGATCTTTGTAATATCTATTGATTTTTCAATTAATGGAATAATGTTTACTGTAAAAAAAACAATGCTATTCGTGTTCTTTGCACTTATTAGGAGTTATTAAATACATTATAGGCCCGCAAATTATTATTAGAAAACAAATGTTAGTTATTAAAAGTAATAATTAAAATAGAATAAAATCGAAATGTTGCAAGTTGTTGACTTGAAAATTTTATTAATCATAAATACCATTTATTCAATGATTACATTTTGTTTTTTTAAAACAAATATGCTCATGAAGTTGATGAAATATGTATGACGATTCAATCATACTTTGTTTAAGAATTTTTTTCTTCATATTTTAGATTTTACCAAAATATTTGAATTTTTGTATTTAATATTTAAAGTAAATATTAATTTTTATTTAACTCTTTAATTATTATTTTATTTTATGTGTTTTTTAATTTGTTTAGTTTATTTTATTTCCAACTCTTTAAAGGAAAACTGATAATAAATTATTTATTGTTTAATATTGAATAATGGTGAGAGATTAAATTTAATATTTAGTTAACATAATTGTTTCCTTCGATTTGCAATCTTTGTTTCGCGCATTATGAATCATCAAGGAATCTATTTTTTCACTGTTCTTTTGTTTGTAATATACTGAATTGGCTTCGAGACATGCTGGACATCTAGTTTGATATTTGTAACTTGGAGGATTGTCTTAAAGTTTTACAGTCGAATTGGTCTGCGCAAGCTGTTTCTGTGGTTGCTGTTAAGATTGTGAGTGTTTTATATCAAATTTGGAAAGCCCGCAATCTTTAAAGATTTGAAGACAAGAAAACTGCATTGAAAATTTGTGTGAATTAACGAAGTTTTCTGTTGTAAATATATATTCGGGTCCCATTCCTTTTTGTTTAATCATAGACTCAATAAACTGAAATTTGCTTATTAGATTTCCAAGAAATTAAAGACATGGAAAACATGTTATCTTTATTAAAAAATGGTGGGTGTAATTTATTTATTGTATCTGTTCCAACACCTTTGAAGTTTGTAACTTTTCGCCCTTCCCAAAGCCATCATAAATCTTCTAGAGTTTGTTGTTTATTACTCTATCATATTTTGCTGCCTCTGTTTTAATGTTGTCTATATTTTGCATTTGTCTTTTAGATATAAGTCGGCACTCTAGCACTCTAGCTTTGTTTTCGATTAATGGAATAATGTTTAATGTAAAAAAAAACCAATGCTATTCGTGCTCTTTGCACTTATTATGAGTTATTCAATACATTTTAGGCCCGCAAATTTTTATTAGAAAACAAATGTTACTTATTAAAAGTAATAATTAAAATAAAATAAAATCAAAATGTTGCAAGTTGTTGACTCGAAAATTTTATTAATCATAAATACCATTTATTCAATGTTTACATTTTGTTCTTTTAAAAAGAATATGCTCATGAAGTTGATGAAACAAGTATGAAGATTCAATCTTACTTTGTTTAAGTATTTTTTTTCTTCATATTTTAGATTGTATCACAATAATTGAATTTTTGTATTTAATATTAAACGTAGTTTTCTGTTGTAAATATATATTCGGGTCCCATTCCTTTTTGTTTAATCATAGACTCAATGAGCTGAACTTTGCTTATTAGATTTCCAAGAAATTAAAGACTTTGAAAACTTGATAACTTTATTAAAAAGTGGTGGGTGTAATCTATATTGTATCTGTTCAACAACTTTGATGTTGGTAACTTTTCACCCTTCCCAAAGCCATCATAAATCTTCTAGAGTTTGTTGTTTATTATTCTGTCATATTTTGCCGCGTCTGTTTTATTCTTGTCTATATTTTGCTTTTGTCTTTTAGATATAAGTTGGCACTCTAGCACTCTAGCTTAGTTTGTGATTAAACTATGTCTAATGTATTTAATATTCATATAATTTATACTTTTAGAGAAGTTTCTAACTATACATGATATATGTTCTATATCTTATGTCTCTCGATCTTTGTAATATCTATTGATTTTTCAAGTAATGGAATAATGTTTACTGTAAAAAAAACCAATGCTATTCGTGCTCTTTGCACTTATGGGTTACTAAATACTTTATAGGCCCGCAAATTTTTATTAGACAACAAATCTTACTTATTAAAAGTAATAATTAAAATAAAATAAAATCGAAATGTTGCAAGTTGTTGACTCGAAAATTTTATTAATCAAAAATACCATTTATTCAATGTTTACATTTTGTTCTTTTAAAAAGAATATGCTCATGAAGTTGATGAAACAAGTATGAAGATTCAATCATACTTTGTTTAAGTATTTTTTTCTTCATATTTTAGATTTTATCAAAATATTTAAATTTTTGTATTTAATATTTAAATTAAATATTAATTTTTATTTATGTTTTTAATTATTATATTATTTTATGTGTTTTTTAATTTGTTTAGATTATTTTATTTCCAACTCTTTAAAGGAAAATGGATAATAAATTTATTTATTTATTGTTTAATATTGAATAATGGAGAGAGATTAAATTTAATATTTAGTAAACATAATTGTTTCCTTCGATTTGCAATCTTTGTTTCACGCATTATGAATCATCAAGGAATTTGTTTTTTCACTGTTCTTTTGTCCGTTGTTTACTGAATTGGCTTCGAGACATGTTGGACATCTAGTTTGATATTTGTAACTTGGAGGATTGTCTTAAAGTTTTACAGTCGAATTGGTCTGCACAAGCTGTTTTTGTGGTTGTCGTTAAGATTGTGAATGTTTTATATAAAATTTGGAAAGCCCGCAATCTTTAAAGATTTGAAGACAAGAAAACTGCATGGAAAATTTGTGTGAATTAACGTAGTTTTCTGTTGTAAATATATATTCGGGTCCCATTCCTTTTTGTTTAATCATAGACTCAATGAACTGAACTTTGGTTATAAGATTTCAACGAAATTAAAGACATGGAATACTTGTTAACTTTAATAAAAAATGGTGGGTGTAATCTATTTATTGTATCTGCTCCAACACCTTTGATGTTGGTAACTTTTCGCCCTTCCCAAAGCCATCATAAATCTTCTAGAGTTTGCTGTTTATTACTCTAACATATTTTGATGCGTCTGTTTTAATATTGTCTATATTTTTCTTTTGTCTTTTAGATATAAGTGGGCACTCAAGCACTCTAGCTTAGTTGTCATTAAACTATTTCTAATGTATTTAATATTCATATAATTTATACTCTTAGAGAAGTTTCTAACTATACGTGATATATGTGCTATATCTTATGTCTCTCGATCTTTGTATTATCTATTGATTTTTCAATTAATGGAATAATGTTTATTGTAAAAAAAACCAATGCTATTCGTGCTCTTTGCATTTATTAGGAGTTATTAAATACATTATAGGCCCGCAAATTTTTATTAGACAACAAATGTTACCTATTAAAAGTAATAATTAAAAAAAATCAATTTCAAATAATAAAAAAAACTAAACTAATTGTTAATAAAAATAGAAAATATTTTCAATGAAGAAAGATTTCATTTAATTCAAAGATCTAATCAAAATGCAAATTTCAAAAGAAATAAAATTGCATGGAAATTTTATCTAATAATTTAATTCACTATATTAAAAAAAAAAATTCAATCAATAATAAATTCTAACTATATGGAAATGGAAATAATTATGCACACGAAAAATGCAAAATTGAATTAAAATTAGTTACGTAATTGAAAGTCAAATGCAACAATTCAATACTCATGTGAAAAATGACATGAAACTTTATTTGGATGCAAATGAATAAGATGAAATATTAAAAAAAGAAAAAATTCGGGCGAAATTTAAGGTGTGACAGCTGTCCCTATTTAATTATCTTTTAGCCTGATAACATGGATCAATGGCTGAAAGTAATTAAATACGAAAAAAACCTAAATTTCGTCCCCGATGCAACGTGATGAAATGATGTGCCATGAATGTATGGATTTTACGGAGAAATGAAAATTGAGAGTAAACTATGCGGAAATTAAGATAAATTGAACACGACATCCTCAATCAGTGGATTGAGTTCGAAAAAACAAGGAAAAAAGACCAACATTAATCAATGGATTAATGAAGGTGAACAACAAAGAACTAACATCAATACATGGACTAATGAAAGTAAACAATAAGAACTACCACCAACGCGTGGGTTATTGAAAGTAAACAACAAAAGCTAACATCAACGTGTGGGTTGATGAAAGTAAACATAAAGACTTTTCAATCAATGGATTGACAAAAATAAAGACTGACACCAACACGTGGATTGACGAAAGTCAAAACAAAAACTTTCAATTAGTGGATTGACAAAAATAAAGACTGGCACCAATACGTGGATTGACAGAAGTCGAAACAAAACTTTCAATCAGTGGATTGACAAAAAATAAATACTGACACTACTGCATGGATTAATGAAAGTAAACAATGGAGAACTAACATCAACGCGTGGGTTAATGAAAGTTGACACAACGACTTTGCAATCAGTGGATTGACAAAAATAAAGACTAACACCAATGCATGGATTAATGAAAGTCAACACAAAAACATTCAATTAGTGGATTGACAAAAATAAATACCGACACTAATGCGCAGATTAATGAAAGTAAACAACAGAGAACTAACATCAACGCGTGGGTAAATGAAAGTAAACAGCAAGAGCTAATCATTAACGCGTGGGTTAATGAAAGTAAACACAAAAAAATTTCAATCAATGGATTGACAAAAAATAAAGACTAACACCAATATGTGGATTGACGAAAGTATAAACAAAACTTTCAATCAGTGGATTGACAAAAAATAAATACTGACACTAATGCGCGGATTAATGAAAGTAAACAACGGAGAACTAACACCAACACGTGGGTTAATGAAAGTAGACAACAAAAACTTAACATCAACACGTGGGTTAATGAAAGTTGACACAATATCTCAACCAGTGGATTGAGTTCGAAAAGTAAGAAAGGAAGCCAACATCGACCAGTGGATTGATGAAGGTGAAATGAAAAACTATTCTCAGCCAATGGGTTGCTCTGAATTAAACTGGAAAATAAAATGATTAACTTCAACCTATGGGCCGACAAAAGTGACAGGTTATCCTCAACCAATGGGTTGATTCAAATTGACAAGGAAATAATGATAAAATCCAACCAGTGGGTTGACCAAGGGGTGATATGATAACAACTTCAATCAATGGATTGACGTATGTGAAATGATGCATATGATGAGTGATCAATGCATGAAAATGGTTTTTTGGACGTGGCCAAAGGGAATTGGTTTTTTGTATGGTAGAGCTTGGTTTTTAGTGGAAAATGCCAAGTAAGGTTTTAAGCTTTTTGAATGCTTATGCAATGAGTGGATGCCCCATGAATGATATGTGTGGTTTAATGCATGATTAATGAATGCATGCGTGTATTATTGAGGAAAATGATTTGAATGTTTGGACGAGAGTCACAAGCAAGATAAAATAGTAAAATCTCTAAAATTGTGACACTTGGCAAACTTGCCAAAGAACTCATCCTAATTGTATATATTAAATTAATAGATATAAAAAGTAAAGCATTTGGAAAAGCCATTTCTACCCTTTGGATGTTAAGTTCAAATTTTTGTGATTCTAAGGTTACAAAAGTCTATTTAAAGTCTTGCTGCTATATTATGCATTTCACAATTAATGCTGCTTATGTGTCATAATCACAATTATTTGTAATTTTTTTTTTTTTGACTATTTTTTTTATAAAATTGTACATTTTGGTTAATGAAAAAGCATCCTTTGAAAACCTAAATTATACGTGGGAAATACCATTTTATTTGATATAATATTAATATAATTTTAAATAGCATTCAAAAAGTATTTTAAAAAAAATTATATAATTTTTAATGTTATTGATATATTTTTAAATTATTTATATTTTTTTTATAAAAAGATTAATAAAACAAAATAAAACTACTAGACATTTTGTAATTTCTTTAAACTAATAAAATAACTAAAACTTATAAGAATTTTTTCAGATTAATTTTATAATGTAATCATGATAAAAAAAAAGTTAAATGGAAGTCATAAATATTTAATAATAAATGGTAATCATTAAAAGTTAATGATAAAATGTAAAAATTTAAATAATACAATTATTTTAATAAACTAAATAAGGGGAATAAGTTACATAAATTTTATACACCAAATTAATTCAACTATTTATAAAATTATTTATATAAATGAGAATAAATTGAAGCCTTGGAAAAACACTTAGAAGGGGGTTGAATAAGTTTTTCTTACTTTTTGATCATTTACCCAAAACAACAACGAAATAGATATATGTTATAAGCCTACGATCAACCAAGATAGTTGTCATATCTAGATGTACCAGCAACGAATTTCGAAGATAAAAGCCTAATGCATTCTGCAAAATCATTGCATATAGACAAATTAGTTCTCCAAAAATCAGGTAAAAGAATGAAAACAAATTTTGGAATAAATCTATATAACACATCGTGAGATTTCTAAAGATTTCAATACGCTATCTATTTCTAAATGTCAGCCACTAATATATCACAAAATTGTTGAAACTGCTATAGCTATGAAAGATCTCAAATTAACATGTATCATGAAGCCATTATGTACCATAAAAGTCTCTTAAGCAATTATGTACCATGAAGCCATTATGTAAAGGATTTCATAAACGGTACTTAACATATCTATCCATAGTTGTATAGTTGTAACTTGCAAAAATATAATATATATATATATATATATATATATATATATATATATATATAAAAGCAAATATAAGAATATATTTTGAAATTTAATTTCCAAGTATCATTTAAAAACTTTATTTTAAATATATAATATTCATTTCTAATATATGATCACTAAGTGATGCAAATAAAAAATAAATTAAAATTAATTGTCTTTGATTACCATTGAATCAAATTTATTGTTATTGACAATATTTAATTAACAACAAATAAAATGGCATTAAAGTTATAGAATTTAACAAAAATATCTTTCAAAACTTTCTCATCACTTCCATTTGCAACCTGTTTTCCTCTATTCTTCCCTCCCGTCTCTCCGTCTTTTTCCAAAGAATTCTTCATCATTTTAAATAAAAAAAGTCAACAACTATTACTAAGTTACAAATATCAGTAGTTACAAATATCAGTAGAAGTTGTATCAAACTTGTTATATGAAAAGTTATATAAAATAGTTCCATATGCGAACTTGGATAAACCAGAATAGAATATGTACATATATGTTTTTTCAGAAAACATTAAATAAGCCTACGATCAACCAAGATAGCTGTCATATCTAGATTTACCTGCAAAGAATTAAGAAGATAAAAACCTAATGCATTCTACAAAATCATTGCATATAGACATATTAGTTCTCCAAAAATCAGGTAATAGAATGAAAACCAATTTTAGGATAAAGCTATATAACACATCCGTGGAAACTGCTATAGCTATGAAAGAAACTGCTTTAGCTATCAAAGAAACAGATCTCAAATTAACATGTATCATGAAGTCATTATGTTCCAAGAAAGACTCCTAGAAAGTCTGGTGTATCTTGAAGCAATTATGTACCATGAAGCCATCATGTATATAAGTATAGGGTGAATATAAGTATTTATTTTCCTTCTGTCATTCACAGGTTAGCATATTCTTGAGAAGGTTAAAATCAATCCCAGTATTATTGAGCTTGACATTCTAAAAGTGGGAGGCTATGTATGATTTGGAGCTGGTGTTACCGTTAAGGTTTTGGCTATTAACAGTATGTATGTGCAGCTTAAAACAAGACCGGATACATATTCGTCGAAGAAATTACAAGCACACGTTAATTGGGTTACACGTCAATTGGGTTTCTGTTGATTATCCTAATTAACGCTGCTTATTTGATATTATTTTTTGTTGTGTTGAGATGAATACAATGGAATTTGTGATTCATTGTTCCCTGAGTTGCTTGTGATTTCTATATTTGATTAATCTTCCTTTTGATTTGCTTAGTTATTTTGTTAAAATTAATTTTAATCCATTGAGTTGTTAAAGTTAATGTTGAGGTTTCAAATTAGGCCAAAAAACATTGGCAGGAACAAAGTGTATGGTGTGCCAGATTTATTTCTGTATTAAATATTGTATGCCCGTTTGTTAGGCAATGACACAGGATGATAAAAATTAGGTATATTGAATATTAAGCCCAAAAGTCAATTTCTAATTGATTTACGATGGCATTATTTGGATCTTCAGATATAAAAAATATGTATTATTTTGATTTATTAGAATATTTGTTATCTGCATTATTTATCGTATTATTATCTAATTCATGCAAAAAAAAACATATATCATAATGTGCTTAATTAAATATGATTTTAACTAAAAGATAAAATCAAAAGAAATTTTGAAAATAAAAAGCCGATATCATTCTACTTTATTTAAATATGTGGTGGATTGATTGTCATTATAAAATTATTTTACACTTATTTTTTTTTCTATTTATAAAAAAACTTAAATAATCTTTTTTTTTCTTTCTATTGGTAAAAAAAACTTAAATATTACAATAATATATAATAATACAAAGAGTAATATATGAAAGATTTGAAAAACGTTTAAATGGAAAACTATATATATTGCTCCATTGCAAAAAAAAAAAATTCTTATTTATAAATAAAATAATTGTATAAGATAACAATTAATTTTATTTTCTTCAGAATATAAATATTTATTTGAAAATATATGCACATTAATAAATATATGGTAAAATACAAAGACAAAATTATATATATATTTTCTATTTACAATATATTCAATTGAATCTACCCTACACACCATGTACTCATTAATGGTCACTAATAAATATCTTAAAAATCATAGAAATTATGATTTATGATTATAAGGATATTAAAAATCATATAAATTACACTTGATTTATGATTTATTCTTAAATGATCAAATAAACATGGTAACATTCCGTCCAAACAAATATCACGTTACACAAATGAAATTCCCCCTTACAAACAAAAGAGAGAAATCTCCCTCCCAATATTTCATCTAACGCGCTACCCTAAAAATATCTCAGAAATGATTTTATTCTTGAGTTTTGTTAACTTATTCGGATTCACGGGTAAAAGTGAACGTATCTATGAGATACCAGCTCTACACTATTCATTTTAATGTACATCTTTTAACTATTTCTTTTGTTGCTGCTATATATAATTGAAGTAATAAAAATGATTGAAGTTATAAAAATGGTTGTACGATTTAATATAAATACGAATAAATACTCAAAAGTTGGTAGGGAAAACATGAAAGGTGTATTTTAATTCAAAATAGATTAAATTTTTATTGAATCACATTAACTTATCTTTATCTTTCATATATATATATATATAAATGAACCTTACAAATCAAAATTAAATACATGGAATATAAAATTTCGACGGGACCCGTGCGATAGCACGAGATTCTTACTAGTAAATGTATAAAAAGTAAAGTATTTGGAAAAGCCATTTCTACCCTTTTGATGTTAAGTTCAAATTTTTGTGATTCTAAGGTTACAAAAGTCTATTTAAAGTCTTTCTGCAATATTATGCATTTGACAATTAATGTTGCTTATGTGTAATAATCAGAATTACTTGTAATTTTTTTTTTATTAAATTGTACATTTTTGTTAATGAAAAAGCATCCTTTGAAAACCTAAATTATACGTGGGAAATACCATTTTATTTGATATAATATTAATATAATGTTAAATAGCATTCAAAAAGTATTTTGAAACAAATTATATAATTTTTAATGTTATTGATATATTTTTAAATTATTTAGATTTTTATAAATAGATTAATAAAACAAAATAAAACTACTAGAGATTCTGCAATTTCTTTAAACTTATAAAATAACTAAAACTTATCAGTATTTTTTCAGATTAATTTTATAATGTAATCATGATAAAAAAATGTTAAATGGAAGTCATAAAAATTAAATAATAAATGGTAATCATTAAAAGTTAATGATAAAATGTAAAAATTTAAATAATACAATTATTTTAATAAACTAAATAAGGGGAATAAGTTACAAAAATTTTATAAACCAAATTAATTCAACTATTTATAAAATTATTTATATAAATGAGAATAAATTGAAGGCTTGGAAAAACACTTAGAAGGGGGGTTGAAAAAGTTTTTCTTACTTTTTGATCTTTTACCCAAAACAACAAAGAAATAGATATATGTTAACTTGCTAAGCAATTGATTGGATAAACCAGAATAGAATATGTACATATATGTTTTTTCAGCAAACATTAAATAAGCCTATGATCAACCAAGATAGTTGTCATATCTAGATGTATCAGCAAGGAATTAGGAAGATAAAAGCCTAGTGCATTCTGCAAAATCATTGCATATAGACAAATTAGTTCTTCAAAAATCAGGTAAAAGAATGAAAACCAATTTTGGAATAAACCTCTATAACACATCGTGGTATTTCTAAAGATTTCAAAATGCTATTGATTTCTAAATGTCAGCCACTTATATATCAAAAAATTGTTGAAACTGCTATAGCTATCAAAGAAACAGATCTCAAATTAACATGTATCCTGAAGCCATTATGTACCCTGAAAGTCTCCTAGAAAGTCTGGCAATTCAATAAACATGTATCTTGAAGCAATTATGTACCATGAAGCCATTATGTAAAGGATTTCATAAACGGTACTTAACATATCTATCCATAATTCTATAGTTGTAACTTGCATAAAAATAATATATATAGTACCAAATATAAAACTTAATTATTTAATTAACTGATAATAAATTTATTTATTTATTGTTTAATATTGAATAATGGAGAGAGATTAAATTTAATATTTAGTAAACATAATTGTTTCCATTGATTTGCAATCTTTGCTTCGAGACATGTTGGACAGCCAGTTTGATATTGTTAACTTGGAGGATTTTCTGAAAGTTTAACAGTCGAATCGGTCTACGCAAGCTGTTTCTGTGGTTGCTGTTAAGATTGTGAATGTTTTATATCAAATTTGGAAAGCCCGCAATATTTATAGACTTGAAGACAAGAAAACAGCATGGTAAATTTGACTGAATTAATGTAGTTTTCTGTTGTAAATATATATTCGGGTCCCATTCCTTTTTGTTTAATAATAGACTCAACGAAGTAACTTTTCGTCCTTCCCAAAGCCATGATAAATCTTCTAGAGTTTGCTGTTTATTACTCTATCATATTTTTCTGCGTGTGTTTTAATGTTGTCTATATTTTGCTTTTGTCTTTTAGATATAAGTTGGCACTCTTGCACTCTCTAGCTTAGTTTGTGATTAAACTATGTCTAATGTATTTGATATTCATATAATTTATACTTTTAGAGAAGTTTCTAAATATACATGATATATGTCCAATATCTTATGTCTCTCGATCTTTGTAATATCTATTGATTTTTCAATTAATGGAATAATGTTTACAGTAAAAAAAAACAATGCTATTCGTGCTCTTTGCACTTATTAGGAGTTATTAAATACATGATAGGCCCGCAAATTTTTATTAGAAAACAAATGTTAGTTATTAAAAGTAATAATTAAAATAGAATAAAATCGAAATGTTGCAAGTTGTTGACTCAAAATTTTTATTAATCATAAATACCATTTATTCAATGATTACATTTTGTTCTTTTAAAAAGAATATCTCATGAAGTTGATGAAATATATATGAAGATTCAATCATACTTTGTTTAAGTATTTTTTTTCTTCATATTTTAGATTTTATCAAAATATTTGCATTTTTGTATTTAATATTTAAATTAAATATTAATTTTTATTTAACTCTTTAATTATTATTTTATTTTATGTGTTTTTAATTTGTTTGGTTTATTTTATTTACAACTCTTTAAAGGAAAAAGGATAATAAATTTATTTATTTATTGTTTAATATTGAATAATGGAGAGAGATTAAATTTAATAATTAGTAAACATAATTGTTTCCTTCGATTTGCAATCTTTGTTTCACGCATTATGAATCATCAAGGAATTTGTTTTTTCACTATTCTTTTTTCCATTATATATTGAATTGGCTTCGAGACATGTTGGACATCCAGTTTGATATTTGTAACTTGGAGGATTTTCTTAAAGTTTTACAGTCAAATTGGTCTGCGCAAGCTGTTTTTGTGGTTGCTATTGAGATTGTGAATGTTTTATATAAAATTGGAAAAGCCCGTAATCTTTAAAGGTTTGAAGACAAGAAAACTGCATGGAAAATTAGTGTGAATTAACGTAGTTTTCTGTTGTAAATATATATTCGGGTCCCATTCCTTTTTGTTTAATCATAGACTCAATGAACTGAACTTTGCTTATGAGATTTCCAAGAAATTAAAGACATTGAAAACTTGTTAACTTTATTAAAAATGGTGGGTGTAATCTATTTTGTATCTGTTCAACAAGTTTGATGTTGGTAACTTTTCGCCCTTCCCAAAGCCATCATAAATCTTCTAGAGTTTGTTGTTTATTTTTATATCATATTTTGCTGCGTGTGTTTTAATGTTGTCTATATTTTGTATTTGTCTTTTAGATATAAGTCGACACTCTAGCACTCTAGCTTAGTTTGTGATTAAACTATGTCTAATGTATTTAATATTCATATAATTTAAACTTTTAGAGAAGTTTCTAACTATACATGATATATGTCCTATATCTTATGTCTCTCGATCTTTGTAATATCTATTGATTTTTCAAGTAATGGAATAATGTTTACCGTAAAAAAAACCAATGCTATTCGTGCTCTTTGCACTTATTAGGGGTTATTAAATACTTTATAGGCCCGCAAATTTTTATTAGACAACAAATCTTACTTAATAAATGTAATATTGAATAATGGAGAGAGATTGAATTTAATATTTAGTAAACATAATTGTTTCCTTCGATTTGCAATCTTTGTTTCACGCATTATGAATCATCAAGGAATTTGTTTTTTCACTGTTCTTTTGTCTGTTATATACTGAATTGGCTTCGAGACATGTTGGACATCTAGTTTGATATTTTTAACTTGGAGGATTATCTTAAAGTTTTACAGTCGAATTGGTCCAAGTTTTTGGTTGCCGTTAAGATTGTGAATGTTTTATATAATATTTGGAAAGCCCGCAATCTTTAAAGATTTGAAGACAAGAAAACTGCATGGAAAATTTGTGTGAATTAACGTAGTTTTTTGTTGTAAATATATATTCGGGTCCCATTCCTTTTTGTTTAGTCATAGACTCAATGAACTGAACTTTGCTTATAAGATTTCAAAGAAATTAAAGACATGGAATACTTGTTAACTTTAATAAAAAATGGTGGGTGTAATCTATTTATTGTATCTGTTCCAACACCTTTGATGTTGGTAACTTTTCGCCCTTCCAAAAGTCATCATAAATCTTCTAGAGTTTGCTGTTTATTACTCTAACATATTTTGATGCGTCTGTTTTAATGTTGTCTATATTTTTCCTTTGTCTTTTAGATATAAGTGGGCACTCAAGCACTCTAGCTTAGTTTGTCATTAAACTATTTCTAATGTATTTAATATTCATATAATTTATACTTTTAGAGAAGTTTCTAACTATACATGATATATGTCCTATATCTTATGTCTCTCGATCTTTGTATTATCTATTGATTTTTCAATTAATGGAATAATGTTTACTGTAAAAAAAACCAATGCTATTCGTGCTCTTTGCACTTATTAGGAGTTATTAAATACATTATAGGCCCGCATATTTTTATTAGACAACAAATGTTACTTATTAAAAGTAATAATTAAAATAAAATCAATTTCAAATAATAAAAAAACTAAACTAATTGTTAATAAAAATAGAAAATATTTTCAATGAAGAAATATTTCATTTAATTCAAAGATCTAATCAAAATGCAAATTATAAAAATGTAAATTTCAAATAAAAAAAAACTAAACTAATTGTTAACAAAAAATTTAAAAAGTAAAAAAAATATTTTCAATGAGAAAAGGATTTATTTAATTTAAAGCTCTAATAAAAATGTAAATTTCAAAAGAAATAAAATTGCATGGAAATTTTATCTAATAATTTAATTCACTATATTAAAAAAAATATTCAATCAATAATTCAAAATGCAAAATTGAATTAAAACTAGTTACGTAATTGAAAGTCAAATGCAACAATTCAATACTCATGTGAAAAATGACATGAAACTTTATTTGGATGCAAATGAATAAGATGAAATATTAAAACAAGAAAAAATTCGGGAGAAATTTAGGGTGTGACAGCTGCCCCTATTTAATTATCTTTTAGCCTGATAACATGGATCAATGGCTGAAAGTAATTAAATACGAACAAAACCTAAATTTCGTCCCCGATGCACGTGATGAAATGATGTGCCATGAATGTATGGATTTTACTGGAGAAATGAAAATTGAGAGTAAACTATGCGGAAATTAAGATAAATTGCGAAAGAACACGACATCCTCAATCAGTGGATTGAGTTTGAAAAAACAAGGAAAAAAAACCAATATTAATCAATGGATTAATGAAGGTGAACAACAAAGAACTAACATCAATACATGGACTAATGAAAGTACACAATAAGAACTACCACCAACGCGTGGGTTACTGAAAGTAAACAACAAAAGCTAACATCAACGTGTGGGTTGATGAAAGTAAACATAAAGACTTTTCAATCAATGGATTGACAAAAATAAAGACTAACACCAATACGTGGATTGACGAAAGTCAAAACAAAAACTTTCAATTAGTGGATTGACAAAAATAAAGACTGGCACCAATACGTGGATTGACAGAAGTCGAAACAAAAATTTCAATCAGTGGATTGACAAAAAATAAATACGGACACTACTGCATGGATTAATGAAAGTAAACAATGGAGAACTAACATCAACGCGTGGGTTAATGAAAGTTGACACAACGACTTTGCAATTAGTGGATTGACAAAAATAAAGACTAACACCAATGCATGGATTAATGAAAGTCGACACAAAAACTTTCAATTAGTGGATTGAAAAAAATAAATACTGACACTAATGCGCAGTTTAATGAAAGTAAACAACAGAGAACTAAAATCAACGTGTGGGTAAATGAAAGTAAACAGCAAGAGCTAATCATCAACGCGTGGGTTAATGAAAGTAAACACAAAAAAATTTCAATCAATGGATTGACAAAAAATAAAGACTAACACCAATACGTGGATTGACGAAAGTCGAAACAAAACTTTCAATCAGTGGATTGACAAAAAATAAATACTGACACTAATGCGCGGATTAATGAAAGTAAACAACGGAGAACTAACACCAACACGTGGGTTAATGAAAGTAGACAACAAAAACTTAACATCAACATGTGGGTTAATGAAAGTTGACATGATATCTCAACCAGTGGATTGAGTTCGAAAAGTAAGAAAGGAAGCCAACATCGACTAGTGGATTGATGAAGGTGAAATGAAAAACTATTCTCAACCAATGGGTTGCTCTGAATTAAACTGGAAAATAAAATGATTAACTTCAACCTATGGGTGATATGATAACAACTTTAATCAATGGATTGACGTATGTGAAATGATGCATATGATGAGTGATCAATGCATGAAAATAGTTTTTTGGATGTGGCAAAAGGGAATAGGATTTTTGTATGGTAGAGCTTGGTTTTCAGTGGAAAATGCCAAGTAAGGTTTTAAGCTTTTTGAATGCTTATGCAATGAGTGGATGCCCCATGAATGATATGTGTGGTTTAATACATGATTAATGAATGCATGCGTGTATTATTGAGGAAAATGATTTGAATGTTTGGACGAGAGTCACAGGCAAGATAAAATAGTAAAATGTCTAGAATTGTGACACTTGGCAAACTTGCCAAAGAACTCATCCTAATTGTATATATTAAATTAATAGATAAAAAAATAAAGTACTTGGAAAAGCCATTTCTACCCTTTTGATGTTAAATTCAAATTTTTCTGATTCTAAGGTTACAAAAGTCTATTTAAAGTCTTGCTGCAATATTATGCATTTCACAATTAATGCTGCTTATGTGTCATAATCACAATTATTTGTAATTTTTTTTATTTTTTTGACTATTTTATTTTTATTTTTATTAAATTGTACATTTTAGTTAATGAAAAAGCATCCTTTGAAAACCTAAATTATTCGTGGGAAATACCATTTTATTTGATATAATATTAATATGATTTTAAATAGCATTGAAAAAGTACTTTAAAAAAAATTATATAGTTTTTAATGCTATTGATATATTTTGAAATTATTTAGATTTTTATAAATAGATTTTGTAATTTCTTTAAACTTATCAAATAACTAGAATTTATAAGAACTTTTTTAGATTAATTTTATAATGTAATCATGATAAAAAAAAATGTTAAATGGTAGTCATAAAAATTTAATGATAAATGGTAATCATTAAAAGTTAATGATAAAATGTAAAAATTAAATGATAGAATTATTTTAATAAACTAAATAACGGGAATAAGTTACAAAAATTTTATAAACCAAATTAATTAAACTATATATACAATTAATTATATAAATGAGAATAAATTACACATATTTTTATAAATTGACACACGAATTCAAGATGCTTATAAACGGAAAAAAAAGTTACAATAACTTCTATTATCTATTATAAACTTATAAAAATCAAAGTACCACTAAATTAGACTAATGATGTAATTAGCAAACTCCTAATTTAGTCTTAATTTAAGGGTAACTTAGTCTTTTCTTAACACTCCTTTCACCACATTCATTTGACATTTATTATGGCTGATGTGTTACTCTCTTATTTTTTTCTATCATTTTTTAATTTTTTAATTCACACATATACCTAATACAACAACCCTAATAAATACTATAGATTTGAATTTTTAAAATTTTATTTATTATTAATAACAACTACTAAATAAACACAATTATTCCTATTGATACTAAACCCTAAACACGTTATTAGCTTTTCTACTAATACACATTATACTGCCACGTCACATACATCAAAAAGTCAATTTTGAATTTGAAGGCGGCTATGGAATGTCACTTCATTTTCCCATGTTACTATGAAATTTCCCTTTACAAACAACAGAGAGAAATCTCCCTCCCGATATATCATCTAACGCGCTAACCTAAAAATATCTCAGAAATGATTTTATTCTTGAGTGTTGTTAACTTATTTGGATTCACGGGTAGATGTAGGGATGGCAACGGGGCGGGTCGGGGGCGGGTTTAAGCACATCCCTCAACCCGCTAAAATTTGTTCACCCGCCCCACAAGCAGGTTTACACAGAATAAAATTTTTATTTTATTTCTAAATTTATATTTTTTCAATAAAGTTAAAATAAATAATTAAACTAAATACTTAATTATTTTAAAAGTATTTTCAAATTTGATAGTTTTATTTAAATTTTAATTTCAAAAAAATAAATAATAATTCTAATAAAGATAATATTATAACATTAAAAAGTATAAAATAGTGTAAATAAGTAATAAAACTATTAAAAACAAATAAAATAAAATAAATTAAGCTGGCGGGTGCACCGCCCCGGTAAATAAAACGTGTTTACCGCAAGTTAAAAACTTTTCCGCTAATTTGGTAGGCGGGCTGGTCGGGTTTATTTGCCATGCCTAGCTAGATGTGAACGTATCTATGAGATACCAGCTCTATCCTGTTCATTTTAATGTACATCTTTTAACTATTTCTTTTGTTGCTGTTATATATAATTGAAGTAATAAAAATGATTGAAGTTATAAAATGGTTGTACGACTTAATATAAATTCAAATAAATACTTAAAAGTTGGTAGGGAAAACATGGAAGGTGTATTTTAATTCAAAATATTATTTGATTCAAAATAGATTAAATTTTTATTGATTCACATTAACTTATCTTTATCTTTCATATATATATATATATATATATATATATATATATATATATATATATATATATATATATATATATGAACCTTACAAGTCATAATTAAATACATGGAATATAAAATTTCGGGGACTCAAATGCGATAGCATGAGATTCTTACTAGTAAATATATAAAAAGTAAAGTATTTGGAAAAGCCATTTCTACCCTTTGGATGTTAAGTTCAAATTTTTGTGATTCTAAGGTTACAAAAGTCTATTTAAAGTCTTGCTGCTATATTATGCATTTGACAATTAATGTTGCTTATGTGTCATAATCACAATTATTTGTAATTTTTTATTTATTTTTATGACTATTTTTTTAATTAAATTGTACATTTTGGTTAATGAAAAAGCATCCTTTGAAAACCTAAATTATACGTGGGAAATACCATTTTACTTGATATAATATTAATATAATTTTAAATAGCATTCAAAAAGTATTTTAAAAAAAATTATATAATTTTTAATGTTATTGATATATTTTTAAATTATTTAGATTTTTTTTATAAAAAGATTTATAAAACAAAATAAAACTACTAGAGATTTTATAATTTCTTTAAACTTATAAAATAACTAAAACTTATCAGAATTTTTTCAGATTAATTTTATAATGTAATCATGATAAAAAAAATGTTAAATGGAAGTCATAAAAATTTAATAATGAATGGTAATCATTAAAAGTTAATGATAAAATGTAAAAATTTAAATAATACAATTATTTTAATAAACTAAATAAGGGGAATAAGTTACATAAATTTTATACACCAAATTAATTCAACTATTTATAAAATTATTTATATAAATGAGAATAAATTGAAGCCTTGGAAAAACACTTAGAAGGGGGTTGAATAAGTTTTTCTTAGATCATTTACCCAAAATCAGTTGTCATATCTAGATGTACCAGCAAGGAATTACGAAGATAAAAGCCTAATGCATTCTGCAAAATCATTGCATATAGTCAAATTAGTTCTCCAAAAATCAGGTAAAAGAATGAAAACAAATTTTGGAATAAATCTATATAACACATCGTGAGATTTCTAAAGATTTCAATACGCTATCTATTTCTAAATGTCAACCACTAATATATCACAAAATTGTTGAAACTGCTATAGCTATCAAAGAAACTGCTATAGCTATCAAAGATCTCAAATTAACATGTATCATGAAGCCATTATGTACCATAAAAGTCTCCTAAGCAATTATGTACCATGAAGCCAATATGTAAAGGATTTCATAAACGGTACTTAACATATCTATCCATAGTTGTATAGTTGTAACTTGCAAAAATATAATATATATATATATATATATATATATATAAGCAAATATAAGAATATATTTTGAAATTTAATTTCCAAGTATCATTTAAAAACTTTATTTTAAATATATAATATTCATTTCTAATATATGATCACTAAGTGATGCAAATAAAAAATAAAATAAAATTAATTGTCATTGATTACCATTGAATCAAATTTATTGTTATTGACAATATTTAATTAACAACAAATAAAACGGCATTAAAGTTATAGAATTTAACAAAAATATCTTTCAAAACTTTCTCATCACTTCCATTTGCAACCTGTTTTCCTGTATTCTTCCCTCCCGTCTCTGCGTCTTTTTCCAAAGAATTCTTCATCATTTTAACTAAAAAAAGTCAACAATTGTTACTAAGTTACAAATATCAGTAGAAGTTGTATCAAACTTGTTATATGAAAAGTTATATAAAATAGTTCCATAAGCGAACAAAGAAATAGATATATGTTAACTTGCTAAGTAATTGATTGGATAAACTAGAATGTCATATCTAAGAAGATAAAAACCTAATGCATTCTACAAAATCATTGCATATAGACAGATTAGTTCTCCAAAAATCAGGTAAAAGAATGAGAACCAATTTTGGAATACTGCTATAGCTATCAAAGAAACTGCTTTAGCTATGAAAGAAACAGATCTCAAATTAACATGTATCATGAAGTCATTATGTTCCAAGAAAGTCTCCTAGAAAGTCTGGCAACTCAATTTATAAACATGTATCTTGAAGCAATTATGTACCATGAAGCCATGTATATAAGTATAGGGTGAATATATGTATTTATTTTCCTTCTGTGATTCACAGGTTAGCATATTCTTGAGAAGTTTAAAATCAATCCCAGTATTATTTGAGCTTGACATTCTAAAAGTGGGAGGCTATGTATGATTTGGAGCTGGTGTTACCTTACCGTTAAGGTTTTGGCTATTAACAGTATGTATGTGCAGCCTAAAACAAGACCGGATACATATTCGTCGAAGAAATTACAAGCACACGTTAATAGATGATATTCAATCTAATTGGAATAATACCCTTAATAGTTGGATTGATAGTTTTCTTGATGAAATCTAGATTGATAGTTACAGTTTCGATGATAGTGAAAACTACAATGCCAATATAAGTGATTTGAAGAGTTCCATTCTCCCTTCAACAAATGAGAGTCAATATATTCCAACAAAATATATACAATATCTAGAGGATCCAAATGATACGAGTTATACTCAACAATTTGCGCATTTATGGGTTCAAACTTTTAATTGATCAAGGTACTTGGAATCCTATGCATGAAGACACGTTTTCATTTGATGCTAGGGTTACACGTCAATTGGGTTTCTGTTGATTATCCTAATTTATTATTTTTGTTGTATTGAGATGAATACAATGGAATTTGTGATTCATTGTTCCCTGAGTTGCTTGTGATTTCTATATTTGATTAATCTTCCTTTTGGTTTGCTTAGAATTAGGCGTAAAAACATTGGCAGGAACAAAACGTATGGTGTGCCAGATTTACTTATGTATTAAATATTGTATGCTCGTTTGTTAGGCAATGACATAGGATGATAAAAATTAGGTATATTGAATATTTAGCCCAAAAGTCAATTTCTAATTGATTTACGATGGCATTATTTGGATCTTCAGATATAAGAAAATATGTATTATTTTGATTTATTAGAATATTTGTTTTCTGCATTATTTATCGTATTATTATCTAATTCATGCAAAAAAAACATATATCATAATTTGCTTACTTAAATATGATTTTAACTAAAAGATAAAATCAAAAGAAATTTTGAAAGTAAAAAGCCGATATCATTCTACTTTATTTAAATATGTGGTGGATTGGTTGTCATTATAAAATTATTTTTCACTTATTTTTTTCTCTATTTATAAAAAAACTTAAATAATCTTTTTTTTCTTTCTATTGGTAAAAAAAACTTAAATATTACAATAATATATAATAATACAAAGAGTAATATATGAAAGATTTGAAAAACGTTTAAATGGAAAACTATATATATTGCTACATTGCAAAAAAAAATAATTCTTATTTATAAATAAAATAATCGTATAAGATAACAATTAATTTTATTTTCTTCAGAATATAAATATTTATTTGAAAATATATGCACATTAATAAATATATGGTAAAATACAAAGACAAAATTATATATATATTTTCTATTTACAATATATTCAATTGAATCTACCCTACACACCATGTACTCATTAATGGTCAGTAAACAATATAACTATAAATGGTTACTAAACAATATAACTATAAATATCTTAAAAATCATATAAATTATGATTTATGATTATAAGGATATTAAAAATCATATAAGTTACACTTGATTTATGATTTTATTCTAAAATGATCAAATAAATTTATTTTAAAATAAATATTCCAAAAGTAATGATAAATATATATATATATATATATATATATATATATATATATATATATATATATATATATATATATATATATATATATAGAAAGATTTAAATCGATAAAATTTTGTCTTAAAATATGTTTTTATTAATAAATATTATAAAATTATATATTTTTAAAAAATATTAATAAAAATAATATCATTTTATTTTATTTCAAAATCATTATTTGTTTAAAATTGAAAGTAAGTACTATTATTGTTTAAATAATATTTTGTTACTAAATATTATTAAAAACCATGTATTTGTATGAAATATTAATAAAAATCACGTATATTTAAGAAATATCATACAACTTAACTAAAGTATCTAGAAAAATCAAGATTTCCCGAAAAACATATTTTCTAATTATTTAGATTCTTATTTGAAATAAAATATGTTTTGAAATTATTTAGCTTTTTATTGAAAGGATAATAAAGCAAAACAAAATCAATTGAGATTTTGTAATTTCTTTAAACTTATGAAATAACTAAACATATCACAATCTTTTCAAATTAATTTTATAATAGGAATCATGATAAAACAACGTTAAATGGTAGTCATGAAATTTAATGATAAATGATACTCATAAAAAATTAATAATTAAAGATAAAAATTTACTGATACAATCATTTTTATAAATTGTATAAGTTACAGATTTATACAAACGTGTTCCAGATGTTTATAAACGTGTTCCAGATTTATACAAACGTGTTCCAGATGTTTATAAACGTGTTACAGATTTATACAAACGTGTTACAGATTTTTACAAACGTGTTCCAGATGTTTATAAATGAAAAAAAAGTTACAATAATTTCATAAATGGGAATAAGTTACAATAATTTTAATAAAAGAGAATAAGTTACTAATATTTTTATAAAGGAGAGGTATTAAAACAATTGTTTTTAAAATGAATAAATTAAAAATTATTTTATAAATTGTCACACAGGTTCTAGGCACTTATAAACAGGAAAAAGTACACAGTCTTTTGTGCTTATTGTGAAGCAATATTTGTTTGATATTTGGTTGAGAGCAAACGTGTTCTTAAGAAAATGTCAAAAAGTGGTACTGAAAATTTGTAAAAGATTGATCAACTGGGGTTTGATGTATCTATGAGATATCATCTGTAGACTGTTCATTTTAATATCCATTTTTTAAAATTTTTTTTGCAGCTGTTTTATGTAACTAAAGTTAGACGATTTTAATATATACATATAATATTTAAAAGTTGGTGCATATTATTATTTTATATTTGTAACTGTGTGAATATTAGTTAATTGAAGAATAAATTCAAACTTTTGAAATGATAGTTTGATAGACATGTAATGTGAATCCAGACGAGTATATGATTACTAAATAAAATATTTTTTAATTTTTATAACCCAAATTAAGTATTATTTTTCCATATCTATTTTAATATTTACGGGTAGCCAGTTGTAAACTGTTAATTTTAATTTCCATGTTTTAAAATTTTATTTTGCAACTATTTAATATAATTGAAGTTAGAGAATCAGTGGTACGGTTTATTATAAATACGGATCAAAGCTTAAAAAGTAAATACATATTATTAGCCTATATTTATTACTATGTGAATATCAACCAATTGAAAAATAAAATTCATACTTTATAAATGATAATCTTATAGACGTCTAATGTGAATCAAGACAAGACCTGTGCTATTGATATATTTTTTTTAAATTGAAAATCATATCATATCTGCAAACATTTCTATATGATCTTTTACTGTTTCAGGTTTCTCTTGATTTAGTTGAATATGTGTTGACCCAGATTCTGTTGAAATTTTGGAAATTGAAATTTGACGAGGAGCTGTCATACATCGTATGTTTGTAAAAATTGTAAATATAATATATAAAAAGAAGGATTTAAAAATGACATTCGACGGGAAGATGTCATAAATTTTGGGTTTGCAAAAATTGACTAATATCTAAAAGTAATATTATTTGAATTGGAAAACTTACACATATATATATATATATATATGTATATATATTATAATAATTAAAATAAACATGGTAACATTCAGTCCAAACAAATATCACGTTACACAAATGAAATTCCCGCTTACAAACAAAAGAGAGAAATCTCCCTCCCAATATTTCATCTAACGCGCTAACCTAAAAATATCTCAGAAATGATTTTATTCTTGAGTTTTGTCAACTTATTCAGATTTACGGGTAGAAGTGAACGTATCTATGAGATATCAGCTCTACACTATTCATTTTAATGTACATCTTTTAACTACTTCTTTTGTTGCTGCTATATATAATTGAAGTAATAAAAATGATGGAAGTTATAAAAATGGTTGTACGATTTAATATAAATACGAATAAATACTCAAAAGTTGGTAGGGAAAACATGAAAGGTGTATTTTAATTCAAAATAGATTAAATTTTTATTGAATCACATTAACTTATCTTTATCTTTCATATATATATATATATAAATGAACCTTACAAATCAAAATTAAATACATGGAATATAAAATTTCGACGGGACCCGTGCGATAGCACGAGATTCTTACTAGTAAATGTATAAAAAGTAAAGTATTTGGAAAAGCCATTTCTACCCTTTTGATGTTAAGTTCAAATTTTTGTGATTCTAAGGTTACAAAAGTCTATTTAAAGTCTTTCTGCAATATTATGCATTTGACAATTAATGTTGCTTATGTGTAATAATCAGAATTACTTGTAATTTTTATTTATTTATTAAATTGTACATTTTGGTTAATGAAAAAGCATCCTTTGAAAACCTAAATTATACGTGGGAAATACCATTTTATTTGATATAATATTAATATAATTTTAAATAGCATTCAAAAAGTATTTTAAAACAAATTATATAATTTTTAATGTTATTGATATATTTTTAAATTATTTAGATTTCTATAAATAGATTAATAAAACAAAATAAAACTACTAGAGATTCTGCAATTTCTTTAAACTTATAAAATAACTAAAACTTATCAGTATTTTTTCAGATTAATTTTATAATGTAATCATGATAAAAAAATGTTAAATGGAAGTCATAAAAATTTAATAATAAATGGTAATCATTAGAAGTTAATGATAAAATGTAAAAATTTAAATAATACAATTATTTTAATAAACTAAATAAGGGGAATAAGTTACAAAAATTTTATAAACCAAATTAATTCAACTATTGATAAAATTATTTATATAAATGAAAATAAATTGAAGGCTTGGAAAAACACTTAGAAGGGGGGTTGAATAAGTTTTTCTTACTTTTTGATCTTTTACCCAAAACAACAGAGAAATAGATATATGTTAACTTGCTAAGCAATTGATTGGATAAACCAGAATAGAATATGTACATATATGTTTTTTCAGCTAAAATTAAATAAGCCTACGATCAATCAAGATAGTTGTCATATCTAGATGTACCAGCAAGGAATTAGGAGGATAAAAGCCTAGCGCATTCTGCAAAATCATTGCATATAGACAAATTAGTTCTTCAAAAATCAGGTAAAAGAATGAAAACCAATTTTGGAATAAACCTATATAACACATCGTGGTATTTCTAAAGATTTCAAAACGCTATTGATTTCTAAATGTCAGCCACTTATATATCACAAAATTGTTGAAACTGCTATAACTATCAAAGAAACAGATCTCAAATTAACATGTATCCTGAAGCCATTATGTAGCATGAAAGTCTCCTAGAAAGTCTGGCAATTCAATTTATAAGCATGTATCTTCAAGCAATTATGTACCATGAAGCCATTATGTAAAGGATTTCATAAACGCTACTTAACATATCTATCCATAATTCTATAGTTGTAACTTGCATAAATATAATATATATAGTACCAAATATAAGAATATATTTTAAAATTTAATTTTCAAGTATCATTTAAAAACATTATTTTAAGTGTATAATATTCATTTCTAATATATGAGTGAAGCAAATATGAAATAAAATAAAATTAATTCTCATTGATTACCATTGAATCAACTTTATTTTTATTGACAATATTTAATTAACAGCAAATAAAATGGGATTAAAGTTATAGAATTTAACAAAAATATCTTTCAAAACATAATTATTTAATTAACTGATAATAAATTTATTTATTTATTGTTTAATATTGAATAATGGAGAGAGATTAAATTTAATATTTAGTAAACATAATTGTTTCCATCGATTTGCAATCTTTGCTTCGAGACATGTTGGACAGCCAGTTTGATATCGGTAACTTGGAGGATTTTCTTAAAGTTTAACAGTCGAATCGGTCTACGCAAGCTGTTTCTGTGGTTGTTGTTAAGATTGTGAATGTTTTATATCAAATTTGGAAAGCCCGCAATATTTATAGACTTGAAGACAAGAAAACATCATGGTAAATTTCTGTGAATTAATGTAGTTTTCTATTGTAAATATATATTCGGGTCCCATTCCTTTTTGTTTAATAATAGACTCAATGAAGTAACTTTTCGTCCTTCCCAAAGCCATCATAAATCTTATAGAGTTTGTTGTTTATTACTCTATCATATTTTTCTGCGTGTGTTTTAATGTTGTCTATATTTTTCTTTTGTCTTTTAGATATAAGTCGGCACTCTTGCACTCTCTAGCTTAGTTTGTGATTAAACTATGTCTAATGTATTTAATATTCATATAATTTATACTTTTAGAGAAGTTTCTAAATATACTGATATATGTCCTATATCTTATGTCTTTCGATCTTTGTAATATCTATTGATTTTTCAAGTAATGGAATAATGTCTACTGTAAAAAAAACCAATGCTATTCGTGCTCTTTGCACTTATTAGGGGTTATTAAATACTTTATAGGCCCGCAAATTTTTATTAGACAACAAATCTTACTTATTAAAAGTAATAATTAAAACAAAATAAAATCGAAATGTTGCAAGTTGTTGACTCGAAAATTTTATTAATCATAAATACCATTTATTCAATGTTTATATTTTGTTCTTTTAAAAAGAATATGCTCATGAAGTTGATGAAACAAGTATGAAGATTCAATCATACTTTGTTTAAGTATTATTTTTCTTCATATTTTAGATTTTATCAAAATATTTGAATATTTGTATTTAATATTTAAATTAAATATTAATTTTTATTTAAGTTTTTAATTATTATATTATTTTATGTGTTTTTTAATTTGTTTAGATTATTTTATTTCCAACTCTTTAAAGGAAAATAGATAATAAATTTATTTATTTATTGTTTAATATTGAATAATGGAGAGAGATTAAATTTAATATTTAGTAAACATAATTGTTTCCTTCGATTTGCAATCTTTGATTCACGCATTATGAATCATCAAGGAATTTGTTTTTCAATTCTTTTGTCCGTTATATCTTGAATTGGCTTCGAGACATGTTGGACATCTAGTTTAATATTTGTAACTTGGAGGATTATCTTAAAGTTTTACAGTCGAATTGGTCCGCGCAAGCTGTTTTTGTGGTTGCCGTTAAGATTGTGAATGTTTTATATAAAATTTGGAAAGCCCGCAATCTTTAAAGATTTGAAGACAAGAAAACTGAATGGAAATTTTTTGTGAATTAACGTAGTTTTCTGTTGAAAATATATATTCGAGTCCCATTCCTTTTTGTTTAATCACAAACTCAATGAACTGAACTTTGCTTATTGGATTTCCAAGAAATTAAAGACATGGAAAACTTGTTAACTTTAATAAAAAAATGGTGGGTGTAATCTAATTATTGTATCTGTTCCAACACCTTTGACGTTGGTAACTTTTCGTCCTTCCGAAAGCCATCATAAATCTTCTAGAGTTTGCTGTTTATTACTCTAACATATTTTGATGCGTCTGTTTTAATGTTGTCTATATTTTTCTTTTGTCTTTTAGATATAAGTGGGCACTCAAGCACTCTAGCTTAGTTTGTCATTAAACTATTTCTAATGTATTTAATATTCATATAATTTATACTTTTAGAGAAGTTTCTAACTATACATGATATATGTCCTATATCTTATGTCTCTCGATTTTTTCAATTAATAGAATAATGTTTACTGTAAAAAAAACAACGCTATTCGTGCTCTTTGCACTTATTACGAGTTATTAAATACATTTTAGCCCCGCAAATTTTTATTATACAACAAATGTTACTTATTAAAAGTAAAAATTAAAATAAAATCAATTTCAAATAATAAAAAAAACTAAACTAATTGTTAATAAAAATAGAAAATATTTTCAATGAAGAAAGATTTCATTTAATTCAAAGATCTAATCAAAATGCAAATTATAAAAATGTAAATTTCAAATAAAAAAAAACTAAACTAATTCTTAACAAAAAATATAAAAAGTAAAAAAAATATTTTCAATGAGAAAAGATTTTATTTAATTTAAAGCTCTAATAAAAATGTATGTTTCAAAAGAAATAAAATTGCATGGAAATTTTATCTAATAATTTAATTCACTATATTAAAAGAAAATATTCAATCAATAATAAATTCTAACATTATGGAAATGCAAATAATTATTCACACGAAAAATGCAAAATTGAATTAAAACTAGTTACATAATTGAAAGTCAAATGCAACAATTCAATACTCATGTGAAAAATGACATGAAACTTTATTTGGATGCAAATGAATACGATGAAATATTAAAAAAGAAAAATTAGAAATTTAGGGTGTGATTTATTTAATTATCTTTTAGCCTGATAACATGGATCAATGGCTGAAAGTAATTAAATACGAACAAAACCTAAATTTCGTCCCCGATGCAACGTGATGAAATGATGTGCCATGAATGTATGGATTTTACTGGAGAAATGAATATTGAGAGTAAACTATGCGGAAATTAAGATAAATTGCGAAAGAACACGACACCCTCAATCAGTGGATTGAGTTCGAAAAAACAAGGAAAAAAGACCAACATTAATCAATGGATTAATGAAGGTGAACAACAAAGAACTAACATCAATACATGGACTAATGAAAGTACACAATAAGAACTACCACCAACGCGTGGGTTACTGAAAGTAAACAACAAAAGCTAACATCAACGTGTGGGTTGATGAAAGTAAACATAAAGACTTCTCAATCAATGGATTGACAAAAATAAAGACTGACACCAATACGTGGATTGAAAGTTAAAACAAAAACTTTCAATTAGTGGATTGACAAAAATAAAGACGGCACCAATCGTGGATTGGAAGTGAAACAAAACTTTCAATCGGTGGATTGACAAAAATAAATCGACACTCACATGGATTAATGAAAGTAAACAATGGAGAACTAACATCAATCGTGGGTTAATGAAAGTTGACACACGACTTTGCAATCGATGGATTGACAAAATAAAGACTAACACCAATGCATGGATTAATGAAAGTCGACACAAAAACTTTCAATTAGTGGATTGACAAAAATAAATCGACACTAATGCGCATTAATGAAAGTAAACAACTAAAATCAACGTGGGTAAATGAAAGTAAACAAAAGAGCTAATCATCAACGCGTGGGTTAATGAAAGTAAACACAAAAAATTTTCCATCAATGGATTGACAAAAAATAAAAACTAACACCAATACGTGGATTGACGAAAGTCGAAACAAAACTTTCAATCAGTGGATTGACAAAAAATAAATACTGACACTAATGTGCGGATTAATGAAAGTAAACAACGGAGAACTAACACCAACACGTGGGTTAATGAAAGTAGACAACAAAAACTTAACATCAACACGTGGGTTAATGAAAGTTGACACGATATCTCAACTAGTGGATTGAGTTTGAAAAGTAAGAAAGGAAGCCAACATCGACTAGTGGATTGATGAAGGTGAAATGAAAAACTATTCTCAGCCAATGGGTTGCATTGAATTAAACTGGAAAATAAAATGATTAACTTCAACCTATGGGCCGACAAAAGTGAAAGGTTATCCTCAACCAATGGGTTGATTCAAATTGACAAGGAAATAATGATAAAATCCAACCAGTGGGTTGACCAAGGGGTGATATGATAACAACTTTAATCAATGGACTGACATATGTGAAATGATGCATATGATGAGTGATCAATGCATGAAAATGGTTTTTTGGACGTGGCCAAAGGGAATTGGATTTTTGTATGGTAGAGCTTGGTTTTCAGTGGAAAATGCCAAGTAAGGTTTTAAGCTTTTTGAATGCTTATGCAATGAGTGGATGTCCCATGAATGATATGTGTGGTTTAATGCATGATTAATGAATGCATGCGTGTATTATTGAGGAAAATGATTTGAATGTTTGGACAAGTGCTCCGGTTGAGAGTCACAGACAAGATAAAATAGTAAAATGTCTAGAATTGTGACACTTGGCAAACTTGCCAAAGAACTCATCCTAATTGTATATATTAAATTAATAGATATAAAAAGTAAAGTACTTGGAAAAGCCATTTCTACCCTTTTGATGTTAAATTCAAAATTTTTTGATTCTAAGGTTACAAAAATCTATGTAAAGTCTTGCTGCAATATTATGCATTTTACAATTAATGCTGCTTATGTGTCATAATCACAATTATTTGTAATTTTTTTATTTTTTTAAACTATTTTTTTATTTTTATTAAATTGTACATTTTAGTTAATGAAAAAGCATCCTTTGAAAACCTAAATTATACGTGGGAAATACCATTTTATTTGATATAATATTAATATGATTTTAAATAGCATTGAAAAAGTACTTTAAAAAAAATTATATAATTTTTAATGCTATTGATATATTTTGAAATTACTTAGATTTTTATAAATAGATTTTTTAATTTCTTTAAACTTATAAAATAACTAGAATTTATAAGAATTTTTTCAGATTAATTTTATAATGTAATCATGATAAAAAAAAAGAAGTTAAATGGTAGTCATAAAAGTTTAATGATAAATGGTAATCATTAAAAGTTAATGATAAAATGTAAAAATTAAATGATACAATTATTTTAATAAACTAAATAACGGGAATAAGTTACAAAATTTTTATAAACCAAATTAATTCAACTATTTATACAATTATTTATATAAATGAGAATAAATTACACATATTTTTATAAATTTACACACGAATTCAAGATGCTTATAAACGGAAAAAAAAGTTACAATAACTTTTATTATCTATTATAAAATTATAAAAATCAAAGTACCATTAAATTAGACTAGTGACGTAATTAGCAAACTCCTAATTTAGTCTTAATCTAAGGGTAACTTAGTCTTTTCTTACACTCCTTTCACCACATTCATTTGACATTTATTATGGCTGATGTGTTACTCTCTAATTTTTTTCTATCATTTTTTTAATTTATTAATACACACAATAAATACTATTTGAATTTTAAAATTTTATTTATTATTAATAACAACTACTAAATAAACACAATTATGCGATACTAAACCCTAAACACGTTATTAGCTTTTCTACTAATACACATTATACCTGTACCACGTCACAATACATTCATCAAAAGGTCTAAATTTTGAATTTGAAGGCGGCTATGGAAAGTCACTTCATTTTCCCATGTTACTATAAAATTTCCCTTTACAAAAAAAAGAGAGAAATCTCCCTCCTAATATATCATCTAACGCGCTAACCTAAAATTATCTCAGAAATGATTTTATTCTTGAGTTTTGTTAACTTATTTGGATTCACGGGTAGATGGGAACGTATCTATGAGATACCAGCTCTATTCTGTTCATTTCAATGTACATCTTTTAACTATTTCTTTTGTTGCTGCTATATATAATTGAAGTAATAAAAATAATTGAAGTTATAAAAATGGTTGTACGATTTAATATAAATTCGAATAAATACTTAAAAAATGGTAGGGAAAACAGTGAAGGTGTATTTTAATTCAAAATATTATTTGATTCAAAATAAATTAAATTTTTATTGAATCACATTAACTTATCATATATATATATATATATATATATATATATATATATAAATATATATATATATATATAAATATACATATATATATATATATGAACCTTACAAGTCATAATTAAATACATGGAATATAAAATTTCGAAGGGACCCGTGCGATAGCATGACATTCTTACTAGTAAATATATAAAAAGTAAAGTATTTGGAAAAGCCATTTCTACCCTTTGGATGTTAAGTTCAAATTTTTGTGATTCTAAGGTTACAAAAGTCTATTTAAAGTCTTGCTGCAATATTATTCATTTGACAATTAATGTTGCTTATGTGTCATAATCACAATTATTTGTAATATATTTGTTATTTTTGACTATTTTTTAATTAAATTGTACATTTTGGTTAATGAAAAAGCATCCTTTGAAAACCTAAATTATAGGTGGAAATACCATTTTATTTGATATAATATTAATATAATTTTAAAGAGCATTCAAAAGTATTTTAAAAAAATTATATTATTTTTAATGTTATTGATATATTTTAAATTATTTAGATTTTTATAAAAGATTAATAAAACAAAATAAAACAACTAGAGATTTTGCAATTTCTTTATACTTATAAAATAACTAATACTTATCGAAATTTTTCGATTAATTTTATAATGTAATCATGATATAAAAATCTTAAATGGAAGTCATAAAAATTTAATAATAAATGGTAATCATTAAAAGTTAATGATAAAATGTAAAAATTTAAATAATACAATTATTTTAATAAACTAAATAAGGGGAATAAGTTACAAAATTTTTATAAACCAAATTAATTCAAGTATTTATAAAATTATTTATATAAATGAGAATAAATTGAAGGCTTGGAAAAACACATAGAAGGCTTGGATAAGTTGAAGGCTTGGATAAGTTTTTCTTACTTTTTGATCATTTACCTAAAACAACAACAAAATAGATATATGTTATAAGCCTACGATCAATCAAGATAGTTGTCATATCTAGATGTACCAGCAAGGAATTAGGAAGATAAAAGCCTAATGCATTCTGCAAAATCATTGCATATAGACAAATTAGTTCTCCAAAAATCAGGTAAAAGAATGAAAACAAATTTTGGAATAAACCTATATAACACATTGTAAGATTTCAAAAGATTTCAATACCCTATCTATTTCTAAATGTCAGCCACTAATATATCACAAAATTGTTGAAACTGCTATAGCTATCAAAGAAACTGCTATAGCTATCAAAGAAACAGATCTCAAATTAACATGTATCATGAAGCCATCATGTACCATAAAAGTCTCCTAAGCAATTATGTGAAACTGCTATAGCTATCAAAGAAACAGATCTCAAATTAACATGTATCATGAAGCCATCATGTACCATAAAAGTCTCCTAAGAAATTATGTACCATGAAGCCATTATGTAAAGGATTTCATAAACGGTACTTAACAAATCTATCCATAGTTGTATAGTTGTAACTTGCTAAAATATAATATATATATATATATATATATATATATATATAATAGCAAATATAAGAATATATTTTGAAATTTAATTTTCAAGTATCATTTAAAAACTTTATTTTAAGTATATAATATTCATTTCTAATATATGATCACTAAGTAAAGCAAATAAGAAATAAAATAAAGTTAATTGTCATTGATTACCATTGAATCAAATTTATTGTTATTGACAATATTTAATTAATAGCAAATAAAATGGCATTAAAGTTATAGAATTTAACAAAAATATCTTTCAAAACTTTCTCATCACTTCCATTTGCAACCTGTTTTCCTCTATTCTTCCCTCCCGACTCTGCGTCTTTTTCCAACGAATTCTTCATCATTTTAACTAAAAAAAAGTCAACAACTATTACTAAGTTACAAATTCAGTAGTTACTGAAATTCCTGGCAACAGATACTTGATGTCACAGAGAATGTTATGACACGATGTCGACACTCATTAACAATTTACACATAAATTCAAACAGCGATAAAACACAATAAATTGTTTACCCGTTCAATGTCTAACTACACCTACATCTGGGGCTACCAAGGAGGAAATTCACTATTAGTAGAATTAATTCGAGAATAAACCAACAGTTATCTTCTTCACTTAAAACCTACCCAATGCAACTTCAATCTAAGTCCTACTTAGACTGAGTTCTACTCACTCCCCTCAATCACGTGATATCAACCTATTGAATAATTGAATTGTGAAGACACACTTCAATAAACTATCTTGATTTTGCTTCAAAGTCAATGAAGAGACAAACACTCGTGCTTCAAAGCTTTGAGTGATAAACTACCCTTACAAACAAATCCTAGTCCAAGGCACTTATCAATTGATAATTACTTGGCTCACAAGAAAACTAGAATTACACAAATAACAACGCTAAATCTTCAATTCAAGGCGCAACAAGGTTCTATTCCTTTTATAGAAGCGATCCGAAACTTCATTTTGGCTTCCATAAAGATAGTTAGGGTTCACTTAATTAATCCTAAAAACTTGGTCTTATCAACAACCAATTTAGGTTTAACTAAGATTAACCTAACAGCCACGTGAGCATGCATTCTAATAACATAAAAACATAATAAAGCATTCAACAAACTTCGAAAATCTCGGAAAAGCAGTTCTGAGCAGAATGTGAATGTCATAACATCTGTTATGACATCGATATTTTCTGAAATTCGATGATTTTAGCTTCCATTCTGAGCTGCACTTTAAACATCCTTGTCAAGTAGGATTTATCTTCAATCTCTGAATGTCATGACATTTATCAAGACATTTCCATAGCCTAGTTTTACCAAAAATAATGCCAACTTAAAACACTAACAAACTCCCCTTTGGCACATTTTGGCTAAAACTACTTGAGTCATCAGAGTACTGCGTGAAGAAAAAAAACTAGTTCTAAGCTTAAAGAAACCAAAACCTAGAGAGAAGATAAATTCTATCCATACAAATTTCCCAATTTCCCACAATTGCCCCACATAAGAATTTCATACAGTCTCCCACAAATGCCCACACAGTTCTTATCCCCCTTTTTAGCCACAAAGGGGCCAAAGAGACCAGTACAAATACCCTAAGCAATCAATCATACATTAAGAAAAGTACCAGCACAATTAAGGGTACAGTTACAATTCTGTCAGATGATTACAATTATCCATAACAAAAATGGGAAAATACAGAACAAGAAACAAGATTTAAACAACAAGGCAATAACCAACAAAACAAGAACCATCACAGCAACAACCTATCAGATCAGGTGCTCTCCTTTCCTGAAGAAGCACTATGAGCATTATCATTGTGAGCAACACCATCAACAACATTACCAGCTACCACTTCAGCCTTAATCTTGAAACCAGAATCTTGATCAGACTCTGAAGGTTCAGGAGTCTTCCTCTTCTTGTCAATTGGTGTCATCTTGGGTCTCGAGCTACCACCAACAGATTTTACTCTACACTTCTTTGTAGAAGTTCCATCCTTGTTCATCTTCTCAACTTGAGAACCAGAGTTACCAACCTTTGCTTTGACAGTGGAATCAGCAGGAGTATCAATATCAGGATCCACAGGAGTTTTCTTGACATGATCATCAGATGTCTTGACATTCTCTGTGACATCTGAAATCAGCTGCTAAACTAGGGCTAGCAGACTCTTGGTTAAGGGGGACAAAAACTCCAGGTACAGAGTGGTTTTCGTTTAGGATCCTGGTGACTATCCTAGCAATGGCTTCTTGCACATACATAGTACCTTCTCTATTTGCTATCTCTGGAGGAACAGATGAGGATGAGTCAGAGATCTTACCAGAGGGTGAAGCTGATGACCTTCGTGTATTCCTTGCATGCAGATTCTTGGTCTTCTTAGAGTCAGTTGCCATTGAACGCTGAGGAGTGACCTTTACAGGTTCAACATTCATGGCTGCAGCGCTTGCCCTAATCTCAGCCATGGTAGGAGATGAACAACCAGAATCTTGGGATGAAGAAGATGATGAAGACATATTTCGCTGAGATATGTTGAGAAAATGAAAACAACAATGATAGAGAGTTTGAGAGTATCTTTTGGATGAAGAGAATATGATACTTTCAAATGAAGAGACTATTATATGGAGGAGTCTCTTCCTATTCTTGAGACTTTTAAAAATAAGAGGAAAATAATTAAATGACCCACTTATAATTAATTGAAATAAAAGGTCTCTTCCATTCCTTGTTGTAAGAAATCTTAATTGCTACAATTCCTCATATTGACAAATACCCAGTTTGCTCCTTAAATTTTCAAACTGACTAGCATCAAGAGCTTCAGTAAAAATGTCAGCCAGTTGAAGTTCAGTGGCTACATGGTCCAATTTAATCACTTTCTCTTCCACAAGGTCTCTGATGAAGTGATGTCTAATGTCAATGTGCTTAGTCCTCATGTTGTATAGGATTCTTTGAAATATTAATAGCTTTCAGTTGTCACGGACAATGTCATGACATCTGTGACATTGTACTCGATCGGATCTGCTTCGGACCATTTGAGAACAATGCTACCGTGCTATGTATTCACTTCAACGGTGGATGGGGACACATAGTTTTGCTTCTTCTGAACCAAGAAACAAGATTGTTTCCCAAGAAGAAACATCCTCCGAAGTGCTTTTACATCAACACTACCACCTAGTCGGCATCACAATAACGAAATTGGTTCACATCCATGAGAATCGAGAATACCATAATTGCAAGTTCCACTCACATACTTGAATTCTTTTCACCGGTTGATGTGACTTACTTTAGGTTCACTGTATCTTGCACATACCCCAACAACAAATGCAATGTCAGGTCTGCTGGCTGTTAGGTACAACAAGCTTCCTATCATGCTTCTATACAAACTTTGATCAACATTTTCACCACTTGTGTCCTTGGACAACTTCAAATATGTGGGAGCAGGGGTCCTTTTATGGCTGGCACTCTCCATTCCAAACTTCTTGACAATATTCCTTACATACTTGCTCTGTGAAAGGAATGTTGAGTCTTCCATCTGTGTGACTTGCAGTCCAAGAAAATAAGTCAACTCTCCCATGAGGCTCATTTCAAACTCAGCTTGCATTTGATTGGCAAAATGTTTCACCATTGTGTCTGACATTCCTCCAAATACTATGTCATCAACATAAATTTGAGCCACCATTATCTTTCCTCCTTCATTCTTAACAAAGAGAGTTTTATCCAAGGCTCCTTTCCTGTATCCTTTGTCAGTAAGGAACTTGGTCATCCTTTCATACCAGGCCCTAGGAGCTTGCTTTAGTCCATATACGGCTTTCCTTAACTTGTAGACATGATCAAGAATACCGTCCTTTGATAATCTCTGCTGAGGAGAAGAAAACTTCTGTTGCAGCTGTTCTATCTTTCGGAGATCGAAACACTCGTGGAGAAAACTGTTGAAGTTCCTTCTGTGTTCATAGTTCAAAGGAATATTTCTCTTTTATTTCAAAATTTTGAAGTAAAAATTCATTTAAAACTTTTTTTAGTTTCAGAAAGTGATTTTCACAATAAAAAGCGTTATTTTGCAAAACTGAATAAAGCAAGAATTGCAAACAAAAAGGCACAAGGCTCAAATTTATTGATAGAATGGTAATCAGCCAAAGGCGTGATTCCATGAACTATTTACAAAAGTTGGAAATGATAATTTATTGGGGAAAAGGCTACATTGAAAGCAAATAACTGTTATTATCCCTAATAATTTTGAATTCCAACTGTGCTTGTTGCTTCAGAAGATTTGATTGAAGATCCGTTGATGGAAGATTCTTGATTAATGAAAGATCGATTACTTTGTCATTTTTGTATCCTTATTTTTGCCTAGATTGCCTTTTCGTTTTCAAACTACGGGATAATTTCATTTATTGTCTCTAATTTTTGCTGGACCGCTTTTCAAGTTTTGATCCACCGAGATCTTTTTGCCTAAGCCGCCCTCGGGTTTCGACTTAGAAATGTTCTTTTTTTTTTTTTTTAGACAAAGTATTTCTTGACATCGCATTCACGGGATGCGGGAGTTCATCACCGTCCATGGTTGTGAGAGTCATAGCACCGGAAAAGTTTCTTTTGATGTATGGGCCTTCGTAATTAGGAGTCCATTTGCCCTAGAATCGGTTGAAAAGCATAATCTTTTTAGCACGAGTCGCCTTCTTGGAATTCACGAGGTCGGACCTTTTGTCGAAAGCTTTCTTCATCCTTCTTTGATATAGTTGTCCATGACAGGCGGTTTTTTCTTCAATTAAGTTCAATTTGTCGTATCTGTTTTGACACCATTCGCGGATAACTTAGTTTCCATGAGAACTCTCATCAACGGAATCTCAACTTCACGGGAGCTTTGCTTCCATGCCGTATACTAGAGGAAAGGAGTTGCCTGTTGAAGTGCGTCAAGTATGATACCCATGTAGAGCAAATGGCAACATTCGTGCGATCTTTGTAGGTGATGACCATTTTCGGACGATCTTTTGATGTTCTTGTTGGCGCTTCAACAACGCCGTTCATCTTTGGCCGATAAGGAGATGAGTTATGATGCTCGATCTTGAATTCCTCACACAGTTCTTCCATCATTTTGTTGTTCAAGTTTGATCCATTGTCTGTAATGATCTTACTTGGAACTCCATATCGGCAAATGAGGTTGTTCTTGATGAAGCTCACAACCACTTGTCTTGTAACGTTGGCGTGAGATGCTGCTTCGACCCATTTGGTGAAGTAATCAATAGCCACTAAAATGAAGCGATGTCCGTTGGACGCTTTTGGTTCGATCATCCCAATCATGTCGATGCCCCACATGGAGAAAGGCCATGGAGAAGAGAGAACATTGAGTAGAGTTTGCGGCACATGGATCTTATCTGCGTAGATCTGGCACTTGTGACATCTCTTGACGTGTTTACAGCAATCAGATTCCATTGTTATCCAATAGTATCCTGCTCTCAGGATTTTTCTGGACATTGCATGCCCATTTGAATGGGTTCCAAAGGATCCTTCGTGAACTTCATGAATTATTGTATCTGATTTTTGTCTGTCGACGCATCTGAGCAGGACCATGTCGAAGTTTCTTTTATACAACACATCTTCATTTAGGAAGAAATTCCTAAAAAGCCTCCTTAGAGTTTTCTTATCCTTGTACGATGCCCCAAGTGGGTACTCTCGAGTTTGAAGGAAACGCTTGATGTCGTGAAACCACGGTTTATCGTCGAAGACTGCTTCAGTTGCAAATACATACGCAGGTCTTTCAAGGCGTCTGATACGGATCTTAGGCATATCATTCCAATCGTTGACTTTGAACATAGAGGATAGAGTAGCCAAGGCGTCTGCCATTCGATTCTGATCTCGAGGGATATGATGCAGTTCTACTTTGTTGAAGAAAGTCAACAAACGTCTTGCATAATCTCTGCAGGGAATCAAACCAAGATGATGAGTTTCATACTTGTCTTTGATTTGGTTGATCACAAGGGCTAAATCTCCATATATATCAAGTATCTTGATCCTCAAGTCGATGGCCTCTTCAATCAAATAGTAGTCGGTGGAAAGCGGATGTGAGAACCCTCGGGAGTGATGATGACTGCCCCAATTCCATTTCCGAAGACATTAACTGCTCCATCAAAAATTAAGCCCCATCTAGATTCTGGATCTGGACCTTCTTCAGGTAGTGGTTCATCACAATCTTTCATCTTCAACTACATAACATCCTCGTCGGGAAAGTCAAATTTGAGAGATTGGTATTCGTTGATCGGCTGATAAGCCAAGTGATCGGAGAGAATGCTTCCTTTGACCGCTTTTTGAGCACGGTACTGGATGTCATATTCAGATAATAGCATCTGCCATCGAGCAATTCTTCCTGTTAGGGCAGGCTTTTCAAAGATGTACTTGATTGGATCCATTTTGGAGATTAACCAAGTCGTATGATTGATCATGTACTGGCGGAGACGTTTTGAAGCCCACACCAAAGCACAACATGTTTTCTCGAGCATGGAGTAACGAGTTTCACGGATCGTGAACTTTTACTCAAGTAGTAAATGGCATGCTCTTTCTTGGTTTCATCTTGCTGTCCAAGCACGCAGCCCATGGATTCTTTTAGCACGGTAAGGTACATGATTAATGGTCTTCCTTCGACTGGATTCAGATCTTACCCCAAAGGTGCATTTGTTAGGATTCAGGTGAAGCTGAAATTTCCTTAGCCGCTGAAACAACTTCAAGAGATATTCTATATGCTCTTCTTGATTATCGACTTTGCTATCATGTCGTCTCGTGACTTCGATCTCTTTGTGCATCATGTCGTGAAAGAGAGTAGTCATTGCCCTCTAGTAAGTTGCCTTCATTCTTTAATCAAACGGCATTACTTGGTAGCAAAAGTGCCCGTGGCGTGATGAAGGATGTCTTCTCCATGTCTTGGGAGCCATTCGATCGATTGTAACGGAGAAACGTCCATAAAGGAAAAGGCGTTGAATTTTGCGATACTATCCACTAGCATGTCGATATGCGGTGAGTGGGAAATCGTCTTTGGACTAGCTTTATTCAAGTCTCGGTAATCAACATACATTCGGACCTTTCCGTCTTTCTTGAGCAGGAACTATGTTGGCTAGCCATTGAGGATATTCGAGTGACGAGGAAACTGCGTCAAGCTTCTTGAACTTCCTTTTGATTTTGTCGGCCATATCGGGTGAACTCTCCTCGATCTCTTTTAGCGGTGGACACTCGGTCTTAATGGTAAATGATGCTCCATTCTTTGGTATCCAAACCCGACATGACTTGGTAGGACCAAGCAAATACATCGACGTATTCTTTGAGAATTATCGGTTTTCTCTTGACGTTCTTTGTCGAGTAGAGCTCCGATGTTCACTTTTTTGTCTTCCGAACCCAAGTTAAGCGCTTCGGAGGCTCTTTGTGAGGCTGAATGACTCTTTCCTCGTGCTTAAGTAGTCGAGAAATCTCATCCGGGATCTCTTCTTCAACTTCTTCCTTGGCGACTTCACTGTGGATTTCAAAGTTGGGAGAGAGCATAGAGTTATCGCGTTCAATGGATTTGTCCATCTGTTAATCTGCATGTTTTGATTTATGTTTGATTAATTAACTCTTTTTTTTTTCATCATTTTTTTTTGAAGATTTTTATTGTGTTTTTTAGGATTATCATTTCCAAGAAAAGGGTAAAAATGAAAAATAAACACAATGTGGAAACCAAAACAACGCATTTTATTTATGATTCACAATATGAAACAGGGCCCTAAAATACAAACTCATTTGTCTTGGGCAAGACAAAGAGAAATTATTTAAAAGCTAAACCCTATAAAACATCTCTTCGCTTTGGGCGAGGCGAGAGTTCAAGCAAAAGCAAAGTAAACTACTTAGGACTATGAACATTAGTCCGAACTCAACAGTTTCGATGGTGGCGAACTCCTTGGAAATCGAGGTATTCAGGTAACTTTCCACTTGGTTTAATCCTTGAGTAAACTTTGGTCGTTGGTTGAGCAGGCTTTGAAGACTCTGGACGATGGACCTTGCCTTCTGTGCTGCTGAAGTGAACTTCTTCGGCTTGATGAACAGATCGAGAGGCATGGGATACAGCATATGTACATTCTATTGGCATTTGCGTGGAATTCTGGGGATGTACTCTCCAATCTTCTGAGTGGAGAGACTCATTGTCGGCGACACTTTCTAGTTCGTATCCCGAATCGTGTCCCTGATCTTCAGTAATTACGTTGATGTAGTGATAGTCAAAATCTGGTTTAACAAACTCCACGGGCGCGTTAAAGCAGAGATCTTCATTTGGAACCTCAATTGGTTGATGAGATTGGGAAGATGTGTACACCTCTTTCGTTTGACTAGGATACTCAAAAGAATCACCCCATCCAGTGGGCTGGATGTCTTCAATTCTGATTTTTGAGCTTTCTGGCGCAGTATATTTCACCATGTAGTCAAACTTGCCACTTGGTTCTCCCAAGGTATCCCAAACTTCAGAAAGGACAGGCAGATCTTCATTCTTTTGTAGGGACATGCCTTTGAATTGCTCAGTTGGAGAATAGCATGGTGCATAAGATTCTTCCTGAGACACATATTCAGGGCTGTTTAGATAAGTGCTCCACTCTTCAGATCCAGAGAGCTCCTCTTCATCACCTTCAATGGTAATAACGTTAACCTCTTGAAGAACAGGGTTTAAGAAACCCCCACTGTGAAATACTTCTCTGATTGGGCGAAGTACTTCATCCTTTTGCTTGTCTTTTGGAAATACTGGAGCAAATCCGAGTCCGGCCTTTGTCTTGTTGTTGACAGGTTTGATTACTTGTCCCCAACCCGCGGCATTACCATCTTTCATTATCTGTGCTGCTTCTTTATACGAAGAGATAGATGGCCTGCTTTTGCTTGTAGATTCATCTTCTAACGGATGTCCTGGGAGATGTGTCCTTTCAACGTCGTTAGCTGTGATGAAAGAAAAGCTGGATAAATGGCTTACTAGCAATGCTTGTTCACCGATGATGGTCACTAGCTTCCCATTTACTGTAAACTTTAGCTTCTGGTGGAGAGTGGAAGTCACTGCTCCTGCTTCGTGTATCCATGGTCTTCCTAGAAAGCAACTGTAAGCAGCTGGCACATCCATGACCTGGAAGGTGATTTGGAAGGTATGCGGACCAATTGTCATCGGGAGATCGACTTCCCCAATAATTGACTTCCTTGACCCGTCAAAGGCTCTTACCACTATGTCATTGAACTTCATCGGTGTTCCTTTGTAAGCCAAACGAGCGAGAGTAATTTTCGGCATTACGTTCAAAGATGAACCAGTATCTACTAACACATTGGACAGGGAATCTGATTGACAAATCATTGAGATATGCAGAGCCAGATTATGATCTTTCCCTTCTTCTGGAAGTTCCTCATCACTAAAACTTAGATTGTTGCAAGCTGTTATGTTGCCCACAATACCTCCAAACTGGTCTGTAGTCACATCATGATCTACATAAGCTTGATTTAGTACCTTCATTAAAGCTTCTCGGTGAGCCTCGGAATTCAGAAGTAAAGATAATATCGAAATCTTGGAGGGAGTCTACATCAGCTGATCCACGACTCTGTACTCGCTTTTCTTGATTAGTTTTAAAATCTCATCGAAATCTGAGTTAACGTCGGTTCTATTTGGCGGACCAACATCTGTGCTTGGATTAAAAACGGGAATCCTCGTGGGATTCTCGGGAGATACGTTAACCGGGTTTTGTCTGATAATAGGAACAACAGGCGGTGCGGTTTTGGTGGCAACGGAGTATGTACTCGTCCACTTTGCGTTACTCGTCCGATCTCAGTTATGTTGACATTGGCTGAAAGAGTTGGCATGGGTTTCTCCTTCCCATCTTCTATCACAGTTGCATTGTATTGATAGGGAATTGCTTCGTTAGAACTGTATGGAACAGGACCGGGTAGGCAAATCACCAAAGGAGACCCTGGAATATTTGAACCGTTATATTCAATCTCCACATGCTTGGGTACATTGAAACAAGGGATAATAACGTTTACTTTGGGATTTTCCGAGTTGATATCTGAGACTAAAAGCTCATGCGGAAAATGCCCTACTGTATTTACGTCATAGTCATCTCTGTTTCTGTAGATCTGTATGTCACCAATGTCTAACAATCGTTGAATGTCTGCTCTTATGGTGGGACACCCTCGAAGATCCTTGAAGCAGATGTTGCAAGCTGCATAATCGTGTTTAGTAAAAACGCCCATTGTACTGTATGTATCATGGAGATGTACCAAGTTTCCTCTGATCAGATTCACATCTGTGATGAGATACCGATCTGTATTTCTTAGTATCAAATTCACTGCATGTCCATTATGACTAGAAAGTGGATTTGCTTGCACGTTTGGATTTGTATTTCTAAAGGAAATAAGGTTAGACCTTACTAACCTTTGCACTTCGGCTTTTAGGGCGATGCAATGCTCAAGATCATGACTCGGTGCCCCTTGATGAAAAGGGCAAGATACGTCTGTTTTATACCACCATGGCAATTTGTCTGGTACCAGAGGTGGTGACCTTGTTTGCACAAGATTCCTTTCTATTAACGCAGGATATAGTTCTGTGTACGTCATTGGAATTGGATCAAATTGCGAGACCACAGGCGTCGGTTACGATTGTTAAGCTAAGGCTGTCGAGGTGTTGAGTTTGTTGGGCTGAGAGCAATTCACGTTTAAACTTGTATTAACGGTAGGTGCTATGGAAGCTACATCGGTGTTGTGACATTCTTTCGCGGTTTCCCTCGGGATACCATTCCTATGTCATGTTCCTTTTTCTTTGGTAAACTGGTTCCAACCTTCCTAGTTCCACTAGAAGATCCTATTTCTCTGGTCAGGCGTCCGGTTCGAACTCCTTCCTCTAGCCGCATTCCCATGCTTACCATCTCAGTGAAATCTTCGGGAGCACTAGCGATCATTCGTTCGTAGTAAAATGGACCAAGAGTGTTTAAGAAAACTTTAGCCATCTCCTTCTCTTCCAACAGTGGGTTGACTTGAGCAGCAATTTCCCTCCATCTTTGAGCGTACTCTTTGAATGTCTCTCTTTCCTTCTGAGACATGGAGCGGAGTTGATCCCGGTCTGGGGCCATATCCAAGTTGAATTTATATTGTTGTACGAAGGCTTCACCTAAGTCATTGAATGTCTGGATATTCGCGCTGTCTAGCCCATGTACCACTTGCGGCACGGCTTAAATATCTTGGAAGTAGTGGATTAACAACTGGTGATTGTCGTTGTACGTAGACATTTTCCTTACGTACATCGTAAGATGACTTTGTGGACAGGAATTTCCTTTATACTTTTCAAAGTCAGGGACTTTGAATTTTGCAGTATCCTTACGGAGGAACTAAGCACGGATCATGGGCGTTCTTCCCAAACAATTCCTTCCTCGAATCGTTTTAATTTCAAGCTGCATTTTGAGGAGTTGTTCCTAGAGATTCTCCATCGGACCACGAAGATTCGTGTTATCGCTGGCTATGGTGAACTTCTTCGTGCGATGGTGTGAACTTGATGGATTCGTCATGATCGGTTGAGAATCATAGTGACTTGCGGAAAAGTTACTCCATCTTGTGGAGTAAGTGTTGAGTTACGCAAGTAGGTACTTCAAGCGTGGTTGTTTGTATTTGAGAAGTCGGTTGACGAAATCCGATGCCGAAATTGAAAGGCATACCCCATGGATAACCTTCTGGCATACTGAAGGGTGAACTACTTGCTGCAACAGTTGAAACTGGAGTAGTAGTGACCTCTGAAATCGCCGCTTGATTTTGTTCTTTCGATGTTGCTTAGCGACTTTCTTCTGAATTGACCAAAGAAGTGAGTTTTTCCACTTCTTCTTGCAGTGTTGTCACTGTGCTACGAAGCTCAACATTTTCTTGCTCAAATCCTTCCATTACTTTCCTTCTTTTTGAACGTGTATTGTATGTTCGAGTTGGCTGTGGGCGTGGTCGAGAAACTCTAAGACGCGACATAATACACCACAAAATTCATGGGAGCTTGACAAACAGAACTAATTTGGAGCTTGACTAACAGAACCAATCCCGAATTAAAAAAACAAGACCGGATACATATTTGTCGAAGAAATTACAAGCACACGTTAATTGGGTTACATGTCAATTGGGTTTCTGTTGATTATCCTAATTAACACTGCTTATTTGATATTATTTTTGTTGTGTTGAGATGAATACAATGGAATTTGTGATTCATTGTTCCCGAGTTGCTTAAATTAATTTTAATCCATTGAGTTGTTAAAGTTAATATTGAGGTTTCAAATTAGGCCTAAAAACATTGGCAGGAACAAAGTGTATGGTGTGCCAGATTTATTTCTGTATTAAATTTTGTATGCCTGTTTGTTTGGCAATGACACAGGATGATAAAAATTAGGTATATTGAATATTTAGCCGAAAATCCAATTTCTAATTGATTTACCATGGCAATATTTGGATCTTCAGATATAAAAAAATATGTATTATTTTGATTTATTAGAATATTTGTTTTCTGCATTATTTATCGGATTATTATCTAATCCATGCAAAAAAACATATATCATAATTTGCTTAATTAAATATGATTTTAACTAAAAGATAAAATCAAAAGAAATTTTGAAAATAAAAAGCCTATATCATTCTACTTTATTTAAATATGTGGTGGATTGATTGTCATTATAAAATTATTTTACACTTATTTTTTTCTCTATTTATAAAAAAACTTAAATAATCTTGTTTTTCTTTCTATTGGTAAAAAAAACTTAAATATTACAATAATATATAATAATACAAAGAGTAATATATGAAAGATTTGAAAAACGTTTAAATGGAAAACTATATATATTGCTCCATTGAAAAAAAAATTCTTATTTATAAATAAAACAATTGTATAAGATAACTATTAACTTTTTTTCTTCAGAATATAAATATTTATTTGAAAATATATGCATATTAATAAATATATGGTAAAATACAAAGACAGAATTATATATATATTTTCTATTTATAATATATTCAATTGAATCTATCCTACACACCATGTACTCATTAATGGTCACTAATCAAGTTTTAAATCGATAAAATTTTGTCTTAAAAATAAGTTTTTTATTAATAAATATTAAAAACTTATATATTTTTAAAAAATATTAATAAAAATAATATCATTTTATTTTATTTCCAAATCGTTATTTGTTTAAAATTGAAAGTAAGTACTATTATTGTTTAAATAACATTTTGTTACTAAATATTATTAAAAACCATGTATTTGTATGAAATATTAATAAAAATCACGTATATTTAAGAAATATCATACAACTTAACTAAAGTATCTATAAAAATCAAGATTACCCGAAAAACATATTTTCTAATTATTTAAATTCTTATTTGTAATAAAATATGTTTTGAAATTATTTAGCTTTTTATAGAAAGGATAATAAAGCAAAACAAAATCAATTGAGATTTTGTAATTTCTTTAAACTTATGAAATAACTAAACATATCACAATATTTTACTGATAAATGATACTCATAAAAAATTAATAATTAAAGATAAAAATTCTTGATACAATCATTTTATAAATTGTATAAGTTACAATTATTTTATAAATGGAAATATAAGTTACAAATAATTTTATAAATTTAACTATTTATATAATTATAGATGAGAATAGGTTACATATATTTTATAAATAGACAAGCGTGTTCGGATGTTTATAAATGAAATAAAAGTAATAATTAAAATAGAATAAAATCGAAATGTTGCAAGTTGTTGACTCGATAATTTTATTAATCATAAATATCATTTATTCAATGTTTACATTTTGTTCTTTTAAAAAGAATATGCTCATGAAGTTGATGAAACAAGTATGAAGATTCAATCATACTTTGTTTAAGTATTATTTTTCTTCATATTTTAGATTTTATCAAAATATTTGAATATTTGTATTTAATATTTAAATTAAATATTAATTTTTATTTAAGTTTTTAATTATTATATTATTTTATGTGTTTTTTAATTAGTTTAGTTTATTTTATTTCCAACTCTTTAAAGGAAAACTGATAATAAATTTATTTATTTATTGGTTAATATTGAATAATGAAGAGAGATTAAATTTAAAATATTTAGTAAACATAATTGTTTCCTTTGATTTGCAATCTTTGTTTCGAGCATTATAAATCATCAAGGAATTTGTTTTTTCACTATTCTTTTGTCCGTTATATACTGAATTGGCTTTGAGACATGTTGGACATCCAATTTGATATTTGTAACTTGGAGGATTGTCTTAAATTTTTCTGATCGAATTGGTCTACAAATTGTTTACTGGTTGACTTTAAGATTGTGAATGTTTTATATCAAATTTGGAAAGCCCGCAATCTTTAAAGATTTGAAGACAAGAAAACTGAATGGAAATTTTTTGTGAATTAACGTAGTTTTCTGTTGTAAATATATATTCGAGTCCCATTCCTTTTTATTTAATCACAGACTCAATGGTGAACTTTGCTTTTGGATTTCCAAGAAATTACGACATGGAAAACTTGTTAACTTTAATAAAAATGGTGGGTGTAATCTAATTATTGTCTGTTCCAACACCTTTGATGTTGGTAACTTTTAATCCTTCCCAAAGCCATCATAAATCTTCTAGAGTTTGTTTTATTACTCTATCATATTTTTGTGTGTTTTAATGTTGTCTATATTTTGCTTTTGTCTTTAGATATAAGTCGGCACTCTTGCACTCTCTAGCTTAGTTTGTGATTAAACTATGTCTAATGTATTTAATATTCATATAATTTATACTTTTAGAAGTTTCTAACTATACATGATATATGTCCTATATCTTATGTCTCTCGATCTTTGTAATATCTATTGATTTTTCAATTAATGGAATAATGTTTACTGTAAAAAAAACAATGCTATTCGTGTTCTTTGCACTTATTAGGAATTATTAAATACATTATAGGCCCGCAAATTTTTATTAGAAAACAAATGTTAGTTATTAAAAGTAATAATTAAAATAGAATAAAATCGAAATGTTGCAAGTTGTTGACTCGAAAATTTTATTAATCATAAATACCATTTATTCAATGATTACATTTTGTTCTTTTAAAACAAATATGCTCATGAAGTTGATGAAATATGTATGACGATTCAATCATACTTTGTTTAAGAATTTTTTTCTTCATATTTTAGATTTTACCAAAATATTTGAATTTTTGTATTTAATATTTAAATTAAATATTAATTTTTATTTAACTCTTTAATTATTATTTTATTTTATGTGTTTTTTAATTTGTTTAGTTTATTTTATTTCCAACTCTTTAAAGAAAAACTGATAATAAATTATTTATTGTTTAATAATGAATAATGGTGAGAGATTAAATTTAATATTTAGTTAACATAATTGTTTCATTCGATTTGCAATCTTTGTTTCGCGCATTATGAATCACCAAGGAATCTATTTTTTCACTGTTCTTTTGTTTGTAATATCTTGAATTGGCTTGAGACATCTTGGACATCTAGTTTGATATTTGTAACTTGGAGGATTGTCTTAAAGTTTCTGATCCAATTAATTAGTGTAATTTGTTTACTGTGGTTGTTGTTAAGATTGTGAGTGTTTATATCAAATTTGGAAGCCCGCAATCTTTAAAGATTTGAAGACAAAAAGCGCATTGAAAATTTGTGTGAATTAAGTTTTCATTGTAAATATATATTCGGGTCCCATTCCTTTTTGTTTAATCATAGACTCAATAAACTGAAATTTGCTTATTAGATTTCCAAGAAATTAAAGACATGGAAAACATGTTATCTTTATTAAAAAATGGTGGGTGTAATTTATTTATTGTATCATTCCAACACCTTTGATGTTTGTAACTTTTAGCCCTTCCTAAAGCCATCATAAATCTTCTAGAGTTTGTTGTTTATTACTCTATCATATTTTCTTTGCTCTGTTTAATGTTGTCTATATTTTGCATTTGTCTTTTAGATATAAGTTGACACTCTAGCACTCTAGCTTAGTTTGTGATTAAACTATGTCTAATGTATTTACTATTCATATAATTTATACTTTTAGAAGTTTCTAACTATACATGATATATGTCCTATATCTTGTCTCTCGATCTTTGTAATATCTATTGATTTTTCGATTAATGGAATAATGTTTAATGTAAAAAAAACCAATGCTATTCGTGCTCTTTGCACTTATTATGAGTTATTCAATACATTTTAGGCCAGCAAATTTTTATTAGAAAACAAATGTTACTTATTAAAAGTAATAATTAAAATAAAATAAAATCAAAATGTTGCATGTTGTTGACTCGAAAATTTTATTAATCATAAATACCATTTATTCAATGTTTACATTTGTTCTTTTAAAAGAATATCTCATGAAGTTGATGAAACAAGTATGAAGATTCAATCATACTTAGTTTAAGTATTTTTGTCTTCATATTTTAGATTTTATCAAAATATTTGAATTTTTGTATTTAATATTTAAATTAAATATTAATTTTTATTTAAGTTTTTAATTATTATATTATCTTATGTGTTTTAATTTGTTTTGTTTATTTATTTCCAACTCTTTAAAGGAAAGCGGGTAATAAATTTATTTATTTATTGTTTAATATTGAATAATGGAGAGATTAAATTTAATATTTAGTAAACATAATTGTTTCCTTGATTTGCAATCTTTGTTTCGCATTATGAATCATCAAAGAATCGGTTTTTCTTTGTTCTTTTTCCATTATATCTTGAATTGGCTTGAGACATGTTGGACATCGGTTTGATATTTGTAACTTGGAGGATTGTCTTAAAGTTTCTGATCAATTGGTCTGTTATTTGTTTTTTTGTGGTTGTTGTTGAGATTGTGAATGTTTTATATAAAATTGGAAAAGCCCGTAATCTTTAAAGATTTGAAGACAAAGAAAAGCGCATGGAAAATTTGTGTGTGTTACGTAGTTTTCGTTGTAAATATATATTGGTCCCATTCCTTTTGTTTAATCATAGACTCGATAGGTGAACTTTGCTTATTAGATTTCAAGAAATTAAAGACATGGAAAACTTGATAACTTTAATAAAAATGGTGGGTGTAATCTATATTGTATCATTCCACAACTTTGATGTTGGTAACTTTTGCCCTTCCAAGCCATCATAAATCTTCTAGAGTTTGTTGTTTATTATTCTATCATATTTTCTTTAAATCATTTTAATGTTGTCTATATTTTGCTTTTGTCTTTTAGATATAGTCGGCCTCTAGCACTCTAGCTTAGTTTGTGATTAAACTATGTCTAATGTATTTAATATTCATATAATTTATACTTTTAGAAGTTTCTAACTATACATGATATATGTCCTATATCTTATGTCTCTCGATCTTTGTAATATCTATTGATTTTCAATTAATGGAATAATGTTCTTGTAAAAAAAACCAATGCTATTAGGTGCTCTTTGCACTTATTGAGGTTATTAAATACATTATAGGCCCATAAATTTTATTAGACAACAAATGTTACTTATTAAAGTAATAATTAAAATAAAATAAAATCGAAATGTTGCAAGTTGTTGACTCGAAAATTTTATTAATCAAAAATACCATTTATTCAATGTTTACATTTTGTTCTTTTAAAAAGAATATGCTCGTAAGTTGATGAAACAAGTATGAAGATTCAATCATACTTTGTTTAAGTATTTTTCTTCATATTTAGATTTTATCAAAATATTTAAATTTTTGTATTTAATATTTAAATTAAATATTAATTTTTATTTATGTTTTTAATTATTATATTATTTTATGTGTTTTTTAATTTGTTTAGATTATTTTATTTCCAACTCTTTAAAGGAAAATGGATAATAAATTTATTTATTGTTTAATATTGAATAATGGAGAGAGATTAAATTTAATATTTAGTAAACATAATTGTTTCCTTGATTTGATCTTTGTTTCATGCATTATGAATCATCAAGGAATTTGTTTTTTCCTTGTTCTTTTTGTCCAGTTATATGATTGACAGTTGATATTTGGGTTCTTAAAGTTTCTGATCCGAATTATTATGCATAAAATTGTTTTGTAGTTCTTAGTTAAGATTGTGAATGTTTATATAAAATTTGGAAGCCCAATCTTTAAAGATTTGAAGACAAGAAAGCGCATGGAAAATTTGTGAATTAACGTGGTTCTGTTGTAAATATATTCGGGTCCATTCCTTTTTGTTTTCATAGACTCAATGGCCCAGAACTTTGCTTATAGATTTCAAAAGGAAATTAAAGACATGAATCTTGTTAACTTTAATAAAAATGGTGGGTAATAATCTATTTGTTGTATCTGTTCCAACACCTTTGATGTTGGTAACTTTTAAGCCCTTCAAGCCATCATAAATCTTCTAGAGTTCTTTGTTTATTACTCTAACATATTTTTGATCACGTCACATTTTTAATGTTGTCTATATTAAACTTAAGGAATGGGACCGAATATATTTACAAGCGAAAACTACGTTAATTCACACAAATTTTTCTTGATTTTTCTTGTCTTCAAATCTTTAAAGATTGCGGGCTTTCCAAATTTTATATAAAACATTCCTGCGGCAACCACAAAAGCTTCTTGTGAGAACAATTATTTGTAAAACTTTAAGACGATCTAAAGTTACAAATATGCAAACTAGATGTCCAACATGTCTAGAAACCAATTCGGTATACAGCGGTTAAAACGTTGAAAAAACAAATTCCTTGATGATTCATAATGCATGACAAAGATTGCAAATCGAGAAGGAAACAATTATGTTTACTAAATATTAAATTTAATCTCTCTCCATTATTGATATTAAACAATAAATAAATAAATTTATTATATTTTCCTTTAAAAGAGTTGGAAATAAATAAATCTAAACAAATTAAAACATAAAATAATATAATAATTAAAAACATAAATAAAAAATTAATATTAAATTTAAATATTAAATACAAAAATTTAAA
>CM038796.1:164329549-164375445 GCA_021764765.1 Vicia sativa
ACTTCGTTCAATTTACGTATTGCTAAAACTTTCGAAATTGGTGGATTGACAAAAATAAGGCGGCACCAATACGTGTGGATTAGCGGTAAAATCATGCTTTCAATGGGTGGATTGACAAGAAGCCATCAAAACTCATGGATTCATGAAAGTAAACAATGGAGAACTAACATCAATACGTCAGTTAATGAAGATTGAAACTGACTTTTCAATGGTGGATTGACAAAAATATACGCAGAACTCTAACACCAAATACATGGATTGGTAGTGAAACACAAAACTTAATTGTGGTTAACCAAAAATTAAATACGACACTAATGTGGGAATTAAGTAAACAACAGAGAGAACTAAAATCAACGTATTAAATGAAAAGTAAGCGGCAAGATAATCATCAACAATGATAAACACAAAAAATTTTCCATCAATGGATTGACAAAAAAATAAAACTAACACCATCATTGGATTGACGAAAATGAAACAAAACTTTCAATAAGGTGGATTGACAAAAAATAAATCACGACACTAATACATGGTTAATGAAAGTTAACGGAGAACTAACACCTTACGTGGGTTAATGAAAAAGTGAACAACAAAACTTAACATCAACATTGATTTAATGAAGAGATTGACACGATATCTCAACTAGTGGATTGAGTTTGGTAAAGAAAAGCCAACATCGACTAGTGGATTGGTGAAGGTGAAATGAAAAACTATTCTGACCATGGATTTGGTGAATTAAAGCGGAAAATAATAAAATGATTAACTAACTATGGGCGATAAAAGTGAAAGGGTTATCCTCAACCAATGAGGTTAATTCAAATTGACAAAATAATAAAATCAACGGTGGGTTGACCAAGGGGTGATAATTTTAACTTTAATCAATGGATGACATATGTGAAATGATGCATATGATGAGTGATCAATGCATGAAAATGGTTTTTAAGGTGGCCAAAGGGAATTGAATTTTTGTATGGTAGAGCTTGGTTTTAGGTGGAAAATGCCAAGTAAGGTTTTAAGCTTTGAATACTTATTGAGTGGATGTCCCATGAATGATATGTGGTTTAATGCATGATTAATGAATGCGCGTGTATTATTGAGAAAATGATTTGAATGTTTGGACAAGTGTTCTCGGTTGAGAGTCACAGACAAGATAAAATAGTAAAATGTCTAGAATTGTGACACTTGGCAAACTTGCCAAAGAACTCATCCTAATTGTATATATTAAATTAATAGATATAAAAAGTAAAGTACTTGGAAAAGCCATTTCTACCCTTTTGATGTTAAATTCAAAATTTTTTGATTCTAAGGTTACAAAAATCTATGTAAAGTCTTGCTGCAATATTATGCATTTTACAATTAATCTTTTATGTGTCATAATCACAATTATTTGTAATTTTTTTAATTTTTTAAACTATTTTTTTATTTTTATTAAATTGTACATTTTAGTTAATGAAAAAGCATCCTTTGAAAACCTAAATTATACGTGGGAAATACCATTTTATTTGATATAATATTAATATGATTTTAAATAGCATTGAAAAAGTACTTTAAAAAAAATTATATAATTTTTAATGCTATTGATATATTTTGAAATTACTTAGATTTTTATAAATAGATTTTTAATTTCTTTAAACTTATAAAATAACTAAATTTATAAGAATTTTTTCAGATTAATTTTATAATGTAATCATGATAAAAAAAAAGGAGTTAAATGGTAGTCATAAAAGTTTAATGATAAATGGTAATCATTAAAAGTTAATGATAAAATGTAAAAATTAAATGATACAATTATTTTAATAAACTAAATAACGAATAAGTTACAAAATTTTTATAAACCAAATTAATTCAACTATTTATACAATTATTTATATAAATGAGAATAAATTACACATATTTTATAAATTTACACACAATTCAAGATGCTTATAAACGGAAAAAAAGTTACAATAACTTTTATTATCTATTATAAAATTATAAAAATCAAAGTACCATTAAATTAGACTAGTGACGTAATTAGCAAACTCTAATTTAGTCTTAATCTAAGGGTAACTTAGTCTTTTCTTACACTCCTTTCACCACATTCATTTGACATTTATTATGGCTGATGTGTTACTCTCTAATTTTTTTCTATCATTTTTTTTAATTTTTTAATTCACACATATGACTAATACAACAACCCTAATAAATACTACAGATTTGAATTTTTAAAATTTTATTTATTATTAATAACAACTACTAAATAAACACAATTATGCGATACTAAACCCTAAACACGTTATTAGCTTTTCTACTAATACACATTATACCTGTACCACGTCACAATACATTCATCAAAAGGTCTAAATTTTGAATTTGAAGGCGGCTATGGAAAGTCACTTCATTTTCCCATGTTACTATAAAATTTCCCTTTACAAAAAAAAGAGAGAAATCTCCCTCCTAATATATCATCTAACGCGCTAACCTAAAATTATCTCAGAAATGATTTTATTCTTGAGTTTTGTTAACTTATTTGGATTCACGGTAGATGGGGCGTATCTATGAGATACCTCTATTACATTCATTTCAATGTACATCTTTTAACTATTTCTTTTGTTGCTGCTATATATAATTGAAGTAATAAAAATAATTGAAGTTATAAAAATGGTTGTACGATTTAATATAAATTCGAATAAATACTTAAAAAATGGTAGGGAAAACAGTGAAGGTGTATTTTAATTCAAAATATTATTTGATTCAAAATAAATTAAATTTTATTGAATCACATTAACATCATATATATATATATATATATATATATATATATATATAATATATATATATATATATAATATATATATATATATATATATGAACTATACAAGTCATAATTAAATACATGGAATATAAAATTTCGAAGGGACCCGTGCGATAGCATGACATTCTTACTAGTAAATATATAAAAAGTAAAGTATTTGGAAAAGCCATTTCTACCCTTTGGATGTTAAGTTCAAATTTTTGTGATTCTAAGGTTACAAAAGTCTATTTAAAGTCTTGCTGCAATATTATTCATTTGACAATTAATGTTGCTTATGTGTCATAATCACAATTATTTGTAATATATTTGTTATTTTTTTGACTATTTTTTTAATTAAATTGTACATTTTGGTTAATGAAAAAGCATCCTTTGAAAACCTAAATTATAGGTGGGAAATACGATTTTATTTGATATAATATTAATATAATTTTAAAGAGCATTCAAAAAGTATTTTAAAAAAAATTATATTATTTTTAATGTTATTGATATATTTTTAAATTATTTAGATTTTTATAAAAAGATTAATAAAACAAAATAAAACAACTAGAGATTTTGCAATTTCTTTATACTTATAAAATAACTAATACTTATCAGAATTTTTTCAGATTAATTTTATAATGTAATCATGATATAAAAAATCTTAAATGGAAGTCATAAAAATTTAATAATAAATGGTAATCATTAAAAGTTAATGATAAAATGTAAAAATTTAAATAATACAATTATTTTAATAAACTAAATAAGGGGAATAAGTTACAAAATTTTTATAAACCAAATTAATTCAAGTATTTATAAAATTATTTATATAAATGAGAATAAATTGAAGGCTTGGAAAAACACATAGAAGGCTTGGATAAGTTGAAGGCTTGGATAAGTTTTTCTTACTTTTTGATCATTTACCTAAAACAACAACAAAATAGATATATGTTATAAGCCTACGATCAATCAAGATAGTTGTCATATCTAGATGTACCAGCAAGGAATTAGGAAGATAAAAGCCTAATGCATTACTGCAAAATCATTGCATATAGACAAATTAGTTCTCCAAAAATCGTAAAAGAATGAAAACAAATTTTGGAATAAACCTATATAACATTGTAAGATTTCAAAGATTTCAATACCTATCTATTTCTAAATGTCCGACTAATATATCACAAAATTGTTGAAATGCTATAGCTATCAAAGAAACGCTATAGCTATCAAAGACAGATCTCAAATTAACATGTATCATGATGCCATCATGTACCATAAAAGTCTCCTAAGCAATTATGTGAAACTGCTATAGCTATCAAAAGCAGATCTCAAATTAACATGTATCATGAAGCCATCATGTACCATAAAAGTCTCCTAAGAAATTATGTACCATGAAGCCATTATGTAAAGGATTTCATAAACGGTACTTAACAAATCTATCCATAGTTGTATAGTTGTAACTTTAATATAATATATATATATATATATATATATATATATAATACAAATATAAGAATATATTTTGAAATTTAATTTTCAAGTATCATTTAAAAACTTTATTTTAAGTATATAATATTCATTTCTAATATATGATCACTAAGTAAAGCAAATAAGAAATAAAATAAAGTTAATTGTCATTGATTACCATTGAATCAAATTTATTGTTATTGACAATATTTAATTAATAGCAAATAAAATGGCATTAAAGTTATAGAATTTAACAAAATATCTTTCAAAACTTTCTCATCACTTCCATTTGCAACTTTTTTCCTCTATTCTTCCCTCCGACTCTGCGTCTTTTCCAACGAATTCTTCATCATTTTAACTAAAAAAAGTCAACAACTATTACTAAGTTACAAATTCGATGAATTCTTGAAATTCCGCAACAGAGATACTTGATGTCACGAGAATGTTATGACACGATATCGACACTACTATTAAATTTACACATAAATTCAAACAATGATAAAGAACACAATAAATTGTTTACCCGTTCAATGTCTAACTACACCTACATCTGGGGCTACCAAGCCGTGGAGAAATTCACTATTAGTAAATTAATTGGAATAAACCAACGATTATCTTCTTCACTTAAAACCTACCCAATGCAACTTCAATCTAAGTCCTACTTAGACACGAGTTCCTCTCACTCCCCATCAAGTGATATCAACCTATTGAATAATTGAATGTGAAGACACACTTCAATAAACTATCTTGATTTTGCTTCAAAGTTTAATGAAGAGACAAACACTCGTGCTTCAAAGCTTTGAGTGATAAACTACCACTAAACAAATCCTAGTCCAAGGCACTTATCAATTGATAATTACTTGGCTCACAAGAGAAACTAAATTACACAAATAACAATGCTAAATCTTCAATACGGTTCAAGGCGCTGACAAAGTAAGGGTTCTATTCCTTTTATAGCGATCCTGAAACTTCAGTTTTGGGCTTCCATAAAGATAGTTAGGGTTCACTTAATTAATCCTAAAAACTTGGTCTTATCAACAACCAATTTAGGTTTAACTAAGATTAACCTAACAGCCACGTGAGCATGCATTCTAATAACAAAAAAACATAATAAAGCAGCTCAACAAACTTCCTGAAAAATCTCAGGAAAAACAGATTCTGCAGAACAGAATGTCACACTGAATGTCATAACATCTGTTATGACATCAGTATATTTTCTGCAGAATTCCAGGACAGATTTTAGCTTCCAATTCTGAGCTGCACTTTAAACATCCTTGTCAAGTAGGATTTATCTTCAATCTCTGAATGTCATGACATTTATCAAGACATTGCCATAGCCTAGTTTTACCAAAAACTAATGCCAACTTAAAACACTAACAAACTCCCCCTTTGGCACATTTTTGGCTAAAACTACTTGAGTCATCAGAGTACCTGTGCAGCAGAAGAAAAAACTAGTTCTAAGCTTAAAGAAACCAAAACCTAGAGAGAAGATAAATTCTATCCATACAAATTTCCCAATTTCCCACAATTGCCCCACATAAGAATTTCATACAGTCTCCCACAAATGCCCACACAGTTCTTATCCCTTTTAGCCTAAAGGCCAAAGAGACGGTACAAATACCTAAGCAATCAATCATACATTAAGAAAAGTACCGGCACAATTAAAGTATGATTACAATTAATCGAGATGATTACAATTATCCATAACAAAAATGGGAAAATAGAACAAGAAACAAGATTTAAACAACAGGCAATAACCAACAAAACAAGAACCATCACTGACAACCTATCGGATCGGTGCTCTCCTTTCGAAGAAGAAGCACTATGAGCATTATCATTATGAGCAACACCATCAACAACATTACCATTACCACTTGTAATCTTGAAACGAATCTTGATCGAGACTACGAAGGTTCAAGTCTTCCTCTTCTTGTCAATTGGTGTCATCTTGGGTCTCGAGCTACCACTGATTTTTACTCTACACTTCTTTGTAGAGTTCCATCCTTGTTCATCTTCTCAACTTGAGAACGAGTTACCAACCTTTGCTTTGATTGGAATCGGGGAGTATCAATATCGGGATCGGGAGTTTTCTTGACATGATCATCGGATGTCTTGACATTCTCTGTGACATACGGATCGCTAAACTAGGGCTAGGACTCTTGGTTAAGGGGACAAAACTCCAGTGCAGTGGTTTCGTTTAGGATCCGGTGACTATCCTAACAATGGCTTCTTGCACATACATAGTACCTTCTATTTGCTATCTTTGGAGGAGCAGGATGAGGATGAGTGGAGATCTTACGGAGGTGGTGATGACCGTGTATTCCTTGCATGCGATTCTTGGTCTTCTTAGGTGGGTTGCCATTGAGCAGGAAGTGACCTTTCGGAGTTCAACATTCATGGTTGACGCTGCCTAATCTGACCATGGTAGGAGATGAACAACCGAGAATCTTGGGATGAAGAAGATGATGAAGACATATTTATTTGAGATATGTTGAGAAAATGAAAACAACAATGATAGAGTTTGAGAGTATCTTTTGGATGAAGAGAATATGATACTTTCAAATGAAGAGACTATTATGGAGAGTCTCTTCCTATTCTTGAGACTTTTAAAAATAAGAGGAAAATAATTAAATGACCCACTTATAATTAATTGAAATAAAAGGTCTCTTCCATTCCTTGTTGTAAGAAATCTTAATTGCTACAATTCCTCATATTGACAAATACCAGTTTGCTCCTAAATTTTCAAAGTGACTAGCATCAAGACTTTAGTAAAAATGTCAAGTTGAAGTTCGGTGGCTACATGGTCAATTAATCTTTCTCTTCCACAAGGTCTACGATGAAGTGATGTCTAATGTAATGTTTAGTCCTTGTGTTGTATAGGATTCTTTGAAATATTAATAGCACTTTCGAGGTTGTCACGGTACAATGTCATGACATCACATGTGACATTGTACTTTCGGCATATGCTTCATCCGGACCATTTGAGAACAAGCTACTACCGGTACTGATGACTTCAACGATTAGACGAGGACACATAGTTTTGCTTCTTGCTGAACAAAGAATTGATTTTTCCGAAGAAACATCCTCGATGCTTTTACATCATCAACACTACTACCTAATCGACATCACAATAACAGACGAATTGGTTCACATCCATGAGAATCAGATACCATAATTGCAAGTTCCACTCACATACTTGAATTCTTTTCCACGGTTGATGTGACTTACTTTGGTTCAGACCAGTATCTTGCACATACCCCAACCAAATGCAATGTCGGTCTGCTTTAATTTTCTGTTAACAAGCTTCTATCATGCTTCTATACAAACTTTGATCAACATTTTCACCACTTGTGTCCTTGGACAACTTCAAATATGTGGGAGCGAGGGTCCTTTTATGGTGGCACTCTCCATTCCAAACTTCTTGACAATATTCCTTACATACTTGCTCATGAAAGGAATGTTGAGTCTTCCATCTGTGTGACTTGCGGTCAAGAAAATAAGTCAACTCTCCTGAGGCTCATTTCAAACTCGACTTGCATTTGATTGGCAAAATGTTTCACCATTGTATCGACATTCCTCCAAATACTATGTCATCAACATAAATTTGAGCCACCATTATCTTTCCTCCTTCATTCTTAACAAAGAGAGTTTTATCCAAGGCTCCTTTCCAGTATCCTTTGTCGATGGGAACTTGGTCATCCTTTCATGAAGACCTAGGAGCTTGCTTTAGTCCATATAGGCTTTCCTTAACTTGTAGACATGATCAAGAATACCGTCCTTTGATAATCTCTTTGAGGAGAAGAAAACTTCTTATTTATTCTATCTTTGAGATCGAAACACTCGTGGAAAAGCAAGAAGTTCCTTTCGTAGTTCAAAGGAATATTTCTTTTATTTCAAAATTTTGAAGTAAAAATTCATTTAAAACTTTTAGTTTGAGAAAGTGATTTTCACAATAAAAGCGTTATTTTGCAAAATGAATAAAGCAAATTGCAAACAAAAACTAGAAGCTCAAATTTATTGATAGAATGGTAATCAACAAAGGCGTGATTCCATGAACTATTCAAAAGTTGGAAATGATAATTTATTGGGGAAAAGGCTACATTGAAAGCAAATAAGCATTATTATCCCTAATAATTTTGAATTCAACTTGCTTGTTGAAGATTTGATTGAAGATCCGTTGATGGAAGATTCTTGATTAATGAAATGCGGATGATCGATTACTTTGTCATTTTGTATCCTTATTTTGCCTAAATTGCCTTTTAGTTTTCAAACTACGGGATAATTTACATTTATTGTCTCTAATTTTTACGGACCGCTTTTCGGTTTTGATCCACGAGACGCTCTTTTGCCTAAGCAGCCCTTTTGGGTTTTCGACTTACGAGCTGTTCTTTTTTTTATTTTTTAGACAAAGTATTTCTTAGTTGCATCATTCACGAGGATGCGAGAGTTCATCACAATCCATGGTTGTGAGAGTCATAACCCGAAAAAGTTTCTTTGTGATGTATGGGCCTTCAGTAATTAGGAGTCCATTTGCCCCTAGAATCGGTTGAAAAAGCGGAATCTTTTTAAGCAAAGTCGCCTTCTTGGAATTCACGAGGTCGGACCTTTTGTCAAAGCTTTCTTCATCCTTCTTTGATATAGTTGTCCATGACACGGAGGCGGTCGGTGCTTTTCAATTAAGTTCAGTGGTCGTATCTGTTTGACACCATTCGCCCTCGGATAACTTAGTTTCCATGAGAACTCTCATCAACGGAATCTCAACTTCTCGAGAACCTTTGCTTCATCCGTATACTAGAGAAAAGGAGTTGCCTGTTGAAGTGCGTCTTGAATCTGATACCCATATGAGCAAATGGCACATTCGTGCCGTCTTTGTAGGTGATGACCATTTTCTGGACGATCTTTTTGATGTTCTTGTTGGCAGCTTCAACAACGCCGTTCATCTTTGGCCGATAAGGAGATGAGTTATGATGCTCGATCTTGAATTCCTCACACAGTTCTTCCATCATTTTGTTGTTCAAGTTTGATCCATTATGTAATGATCTTACTTGGAACTCCATATCGGCAAATGAGGTTGTTCTTGATGAAGCTCACAACCACTTGTCTTGTAACGTTGGCGTGAGATGCTGCTTCGACCCATTTGGTGAAGTAATCAATAGCCACTAAAATGAAGCGATGTCCGTTGGACGCTTTTGGTTCGATCATCCCAATCATGTCGATGCCCCACATGGAGAAAGGCCATGGAGAAGAGAGAACATTGAGTAGAGTTTGCGGCACATGGATCTTATCTGCGTAGATCGCGCACTTGACATCTCTTGCGTGTTCTGACAATCGATTCCATTGTTATCCAATAGTATCCACCTCTCGAGTTTTCTGGACATTGCATGCCCATTTGAATGGGTTCAAAGGATCCTTCGTGAACTTCATGAATTATGTATCGATTTTTATGCATCGGCATACGAAGCGAGGACCATGTCGAGTTTCTTTTATACAACACATCTTCATTTAGGAAGAAATTCCTAAAAAGCCTCCTTAGAGTTTTCTTATCCTTGTACGATGCCCCAAGTGGGTACTCTCGAGTTTGAAGGAAACGCTTGATGTCGTGAAACCACGGTTTATCGTCGAAGACTGCTTCAGTTGCAAATACATACGCAGGTCTTTCAAGGCGTCTGATACGGATCTTAGGCATATCATTCAATCGTTGACTTTGAACATAGGGATAGAAGTAGCCAAGGCGTCTGCCATTCGATTCTGATCTCGAGGGATATGATGCAGTTCTACTTTGTTGAAGAAAGTCAACAAACGTCTTGCATAATCTCTGCAGGGAATCAAACCAAGATGATGAGTTTCATACTTGTCTTTGATTTGGTTGATCACAAGGGCTAAATCTCCATATATATCAGTATCTTGATCCTCAGTCGATGGCCTCTTCATCAAATAGTAGTATGCGGCGGAAAGCGGGATGTGAGAACCCTCGGGAGTGATGATGGCGCTAATTCCATTTAAGAAGCATGCTGCTCCATCAAAAGTTAGCCCCATCTAGATTACGGATCGGACCTTCTTGATTAGTGGTTCATCACAATCTTTCATCTTCAACTACATAACATCCTCGTCGGGAAAGTCAAATTTGAGAGATTGGTATTCGTTGATCGGTGATAAGCCAAGTGATCGGAGAGAATGCTTCCTTTGACCGCTTTTTGAAGCAGTCTTGGATGTCATATTGGATAATAGCATACGCCATCGAGCAATTCTTCCTGTTAGGGCGGGCTTTTCAAAGATGTACTTGATTGGATCCATTTGGAGATTAACCAAGTCGTATGATTGATCATGTCTTGGCGGAGCGTTTGAAGCCACACCAAAGCAGCATGTTTTCTCGAGCATGGAGTAACGAGTTTCACGGTCTGTGAACTTTTTACTCAAGTAGTAAATGGCATGCTCTTTCTTGGTTTCATCTTCTTTGTCCAAACCGCGGCCATGGATTCTTTTAACGCGTAAGGTACATGATTAATGGTCTTCCTTCGGTTGGATTGGATCTTACCCCAAGGGTGCATTTGTTAGGATTCGGTGAAATGAAATTTCCTTGGCAGAAACAACTTGAGAGATATTCTATATGCTCTTCTTGATTATCGGACTTTGCTATCATGTGCGTAGACTTCGATCTCTTTGTGCATCGGTCGTGAAAGAGTAGTCATTGCCCTCTAGTAAGTTCGCCTTCATTCTTTAATCAAGCGGCATTACTTGGTAGCAAAAGTGCCCGTACGTGATGAAGGATGTCTTCTCCATGTCTTGGAGCCATTCGATCGATTGTAACCCGGAGAAACCGTCCATAAAGGAAAAGACGTTGAATTTTGCAGTACTATCCACTAGCATGTCGATATGCGGTAGTGGGAAATCGTCTTTTGGACTAGCTTTGTTCAAGTCTCGGTAATCAACATACATTCGGACCTTTCCGTCTTTCTTGGAGACAGGAACTATGTTGGCTAGCCATTGAGGATATTCAGAAGTGACGAGGAAACCTGCGTCAAGCTTCTTTTGAACTTCCTTTTTGATTTTGTCGGCCATATCAGGGTGAACTCTCCTCAGTCTCTGTTTAACTGGTGGACACTCCGGTCTTAATGGTAAATGATGCTCCACATTGCTGGTATCCAAACCCGGCATGTCTTGGTAGGACCAAGCAAATACATCGACGTATTCTTTGAGAATACTTATCGGTTGCTCTTGGCGTTCTTTGTCGGTAGAGCTCCGATGTTCACTTCTTTTTGTCTTCCACGAACCCAAGTTAAGCGCTTCCGAGGCTCTTTTGTGAGCGAATGACTCTTTCCTCGTGCTTAAGTAGTCGAGAAATCTCATCCGGGATCTCTTCTTGACTTCTTCCTCGCGACTTCTTTGTGGATTTCAAAGTTGGGAAGAGCATAGAGTTATATTCAATGGATTTGTCCATCTGTTAATCTGCATGTTTTGATTTATGTTTGATTAATTAACTCTTTTTTTTTTCATCATTTTTTTTTGAAGATTTTTATTGTGTTTTTTAGGATTATCATTTCCAAGAAAAGGGTAAAAATGAAAAATAAACACAATGTGGAAACCAAAACAACGCATTTTATTTATGATTCACAATATGAAACAGGGCCCTAAAATACAAACTCATTTGTCTTGGGCAAGACAAAGAGAAATTATTTAAAAGCTAAACCCTATAAAACATCTCTTCGCTTTGGGCGAGGCGAGAGTTCAAGCAAAAGCAAAGTAAACTACTTAGGACTATGAACATTAGTCCGAACTTAAGTTTCATGGTGGCGAACTCCTTGGAAATCGAGGTATTGTAACTTTCCACTTGGTTTAATCCTTGAGTAAACTTTGGTGCGTTGGTTGAGCGAGGCTTTGAAGACTACGGGCGATGGACCTTGCCTACGTCTTCTTGAAGTGAACTTCTTGACGATGAGCGGATCGAGAGGCATGGGATACGACATATGTACATTCTATTGGCATTTGCGTGGAATTACGGGATGTACTCTCCAATCTTGAGTGGAGAGACTCATTGTCGTGACACTTTCTAGTTCGTATCCCGAATCACGATCTTGATAATTACGTTGATGTAGTGATAGTCAAAATACGGTTTAACAAACTCCAGGCGTTAAGCGGAGATCTTCATTGGAACCTCAATTGGTTGATGAGATTGGGAAGATGTGTACACCTCTTTCGTTTGACTAGGATACTCAAAGAATCACCCCATCCGATTGGGTTGGATGTCTTCGGTCGATTTTTGAGCTTTACGGCGCGGTATATTTCACCATGTAGTCAAACTTGCCACTTGGTTCTCCCAGGTATCCCAACTTGAGAGAAGGGAGGCGGATCTTCATTCTTTTGTAGGGACATGCCTTTGAATTGCTCGGTTGGAGAATAGCATGGTGCATAAGATTCTTCTGAGACACATATTATTTGTTTAGATAAGTGCTCCACTCTTGGATCCGAGCTCCTCTTCATCACCTTGATGGTAATAACGTTAACCTCTTGAAGAGGGTTTAAAAACCCACTTTGAAATACTTCTACGATTGGTATACTTCATCCTTTTGCTTGTCTTTTGAAATCTGAGCAAATCAAAGTCCGGCCTTTGTCTTGTTGTTGTGAGTTTGATTACTTGTCCCAAACCATTACCATCTTTCATTATATCTTTCTTCTTTATCGAAGAGATAGATGGCTGCTTTTGCTTGTAGATTCATCTTAACGGATGTCACGGGAGATGTGTCCTTTCAACGTCGTTAGGCTGATGAAAGAAAATTGGATAAATGGCTTACTAGCAATGCTTGTTCACGATGATGGTCACTAGCTTCCCATTCTGTAAACTTTAGCTTACGGTGGAAGTGGAAGTCCTGCTCTGCTTCGTGTATCCATGGTCTTCCTAAAAGCAATGCGGTGGCACATCCATGACTGGAAGGTGATTTGGAAGGTATGCGGACCAATTGTCATCGGAGATCGACTTCCCCAGCGACTTCCTTGACCGTCAAAGGCTCTTACCACTATGTCATTGAACTTCATCGGTGTTCCTTTGTAAGCCAAAGCGAGAGTCATTTTCGGCATTCGTTCAAAGATGAACGGATATCTACTAACACATTGGACAGGGAATCGATTGACAAATCATTGAGATATCGAGCAGTTATGATCTTTCCCTTCTTACGGAAGTTCCTCATCACTAAAACTTAGATTGTTGCAAGTATTATGTTGCCCAATACCTCAATGATGCCTTAGTCACATCATGATCTACATAAGCTTGATTTAGTACCTTCATTAAAGCTTCTCGGTGAGCCTCGGAATTGAGTAAAGATAATATCGAAATCTTGGAGGAGTGCATCGGTGATCCACGACTCATGCTACGCTTTTCTTGATTAGTTTAAAATCTCGCCGAAATCGAGTTAACGTCGGTTCTATTTGGCGGACCAACATCGTGCTTGGATTAAGCAGGAATCCTCGTGGATTCTCGGAGATCGTTAACGGGTTTTGTCGATAATAGGAACAACAGAGCGGTTTTGGTAGCGGAGTATGTACTCGTCCACTTCGTTACTCGTCCGATCGATTATGTTGACATTGGTGAAAAGAGTTGGCATGGGTTTCTCCTTCCCTATCACGGTTGCATTGTATTGATAGGGAATTGCTTCGTTAGAAGCTGTATGGAGCAGGACGGGTAGGCAAATCACCAAGGAGACCACGGAATATTTGAACCGTTATATTCAATCTCCACATGCTTGGGTACATTGAAACAAGGGATAATAACGTTTACTTTGGGATTTTCGAGTTGATATCGAGACTAAAAGCTCATCGGAAAATGCCCTACTTGTATTTATGTCATAGTCATCTCTTTACAGATCGTATGTCACCAATGTCTAACAATCGTTGAATGTCTGCTCTTATGGTGGGACACCCTCGAAGATCCTTGAAGCAGATGTTGCAAGCTGCATAATCGTGTTTAGTAAAAACGCCCATTGTACTGTATGTATCATGGAGATGTACCAAGTTTCCTCTGATCAGATTCACATCTGTGATGAGATACCGATCTGTATTTCTTAGTATCAAATTCACTGCATGTCCATTATGACTAGAAAGTGGATTTGCTTGCACGTTTGGATTTGTATTTCTAAAGGAAATAAGGTTAGACCTTACTAACCTTTGCACTTCGGCTTTTAGGGCGATGCAATGCTCAAGATCATGACTCGGTGCCCCTTGATGAAAAGGGCAAGATCGTTTTATACCACCATGGCAATTTGTGCGGTACGGTGGTGACCTTGTTTGCAGAGATTCCTTTCTATTAGCAGGATATAGTTACGTATGCGTCATTGGAATTGGATCAAATTGCGAGACCACAGGCGTCGGTTCGATTGTTAAACTACGAGCTTTGTTGTCGAGGTTGTTGAGTTTGTTGGAGCTGAGCAATTCACGTATTTAAACTTGTATTACGGTGGGTGCTATGGCATCGTTGTTGATGACATTCTTTCGCGGTTTCCTGGGATACCATTCCTATGTCATGTTCCTTTTTCTTTGGTAAGCGGTTCCAACCTTCCTAGTTCCACTAGAAGATCCTATTTCTGCGGTCGGTCGGTTCGAACTCCTTCCTCTAGCCGCATTCCATGCTTACCATCTCGATGAAATCTTGGGGAGCACTAGCGATCATTCGTTCGTATAAAATGGACCAAAGTGTTTAAGAAAACTTTAGCCATCTCCTTCTCTTCCAACATGGGTTGACTTGAAAATTTCCCTCCATCTTTGGCGTACTCTTTGAATGTCTCTTTCCTTCGAGACATGGGCGGAGTTGATCGATGCAGGGCCATATCCAGTTGAATTTATATTGTTGTCTGAAGGCTTCACCTAAGTCATTGAATGTCGGATATTACATCAGCCCCATACCACTTGATCCGGCACATAAGCATCTTGAAGTAGTGGATTAACAACTGGTGATTGTCGTTGTACGTAGACATTTTCCTTACGTACATCGTAAGATGACTTTGTGGACAGGAATTTCCTTTATACTTTTCAAAGTCAGGGACTTTGAATTTTGCAGGTATCCTTACGCGAGGAACTAAGCACAGATCATGGGCGTTCTTCCCAAACAATTCCTTCCCTCGAATCGTTTTAATTTCAAGCTGCATTTTGAGGAGTTGTTCCTAGAGATTCTCCATCGGACCACGAAGATTCGTGTTATCGCCTGGGCTATGGTGAACTTCTTCGTCTGCAGTAGTGTGAACTACAGAAGCTGAGTTCGTCATGATCGGTTGAGAAACTGTCATAGTGACTTGCGGAAAAGTTACTCCATCTTTGTGGAGTAAGTGTTGAGTTACGCAAAGTAGGTACTTCAGCGTGGTTGTTTGTATTTGAGAAGTCGGTTGGCGAAATCCGATGCAAAATGAAAGGCATACCCATGGATAACCTTCATCTTGAAGGGTGAACTACTTCTTTGCGGTTGAAGCGGAGTAGTAGTGACCTCAAATCGCCGCTTGATTTTGATCTTTCGATGTTGCTTGCGACTTTGGCATGCGAATTGACCAAAGTGAGTTTTCCACTTCTTCTTGCAGTTTGTCACTCACGAAGCTCAACATTTTCTTGCTCAAATCCTTCCATTACTTTCCTTCTTTTGAGCGTGTATTGTATGTTCGAGTTGGCTGTGGGCGTGGTCGAGAAACTCTAAGACGCGACATAATACACCACAAAATTCATGGGAGCTTGACAAACAGAACTAATTTGGAGCTTGACTAACAGAACCAATCCCGAATTAAAAAAACAAGACCGGATACATATTTGTCGAAGAAATTACAAGCACACGTTAATTGGGTTACATGTCAATTGGGTTTCTGTTGATTATCCTAATTAACACTGCTTATTTGATATTATTTTTGTTGTGTTGAGATGAATACAATGGAATTTGTGATTCATTGTTCCCGAGTTGCTTAAATTAATTTTAATCCATTGAGTTGTTAAAGTTAATATTGAGGTTTCAAATTAGGCCTAAAAACATTGGCAGGAACAAAGTGTATGGTGTGCCAGATTTATTTCTGTATTAAATTTTGTATGCCTGTTTGTTTGGCAATGACACAGGATGATAAAAATTAGGTATATTGAATATTTAGCCGAAAATCCAATTTCTAATTGATTTACCATGGCAATATTTGGATCTTCAGATATAAAAAAATATGTATTATTTTGATTTATTAGAATATTTGTTTTCTGCATTATTTATCGGATTATTATCTAATCCATGCAAAAAAACATATATCATAATTTGTTAATTAAATATGATTTTAACTAAAGATAAAATCAAAAGAAATTTTGAAAATAAAAGCCTATATCATTCTACTTTATTTAAATATGTGGTGGATTGATTGTCATTATAAAATTATTTTACACTTATTTTTTTCTCTATTTATAAAAAAACTTAAATAATCTTGTTTTTCTTTCTATTGGTAAAAAAAACTTAAATATTACAATAATATATAATAATACAAAGAGTAATATATGAAAGATTTGAAAAACGTTTAAATGGAAAACTATATATATTGCTCCATTGAAAAAAAAATTCTTATTTATAAATAAAACAATTGTATAAGATAACTATTAACTTTTTTCTTCAGAATATAAATATTTATTTGAAAATATATGCATATTAATAAATATATGGTAAAATACAAAGCAATTATATATATATTTTCTATTTATAATATATTCAATTGAATCTATCCTACACACCATGTACTCATTAATGGTCACTAATCAAGTTTTAAATCGATAAAATTTTGTCTTAAAAATAAGTTTTTATTAATAAATATTAAAACTTATATATTTTAAAAAATATTAATAAAAATAATATCATTTATTTTATTTCCAAATCGTTATTTGTTTAAAATTGAAAGTAAGTACTATTATTGTTTAAATAACATTTTGTTACTAAATATTATTAAAAACCATGTATTTGTATGAAATATTAATAAAAATCACGTATATTTAAGAAATATCATACAACTTAACTAAAGTATCTATAAAAATCAAGATTACCCGAAAAACATATTTTCTAATTATTTAAATTCTTATTTGTAATAAAATATGTTTTGAAATTATTTAGCTTTTTATAGAAAGGATAATAAAGCAAAACAAAATCAATTGAGATTTTGTAATTTCTTTAAACTTATGAAATAACTAAACATATCACAATATTTTACTGATAAATGATACTCATAAAAATTAATAATTAAAGATAAAAATTTACTGATACAATCATTTTTATAAATTGTATAAGTTACAATTATTTTTATAAATGGAAATATAAGTTACAAATAATTTTATAAATTTAACTATTTATATAATTATAGATGAGAATAGGTTACATATATTTTTATAAATAGACAAACGTGTTCCAGATGTTTATAAATGAAATAAAAGTAATAATTAAAATAGAATAAAATCGAAATGTTGCAAGTTGTTGACTCGATAATTTTATTAATCATAAATATCATTTATTCAATGTTTACATTTTGTTCTTTTAAAAAGAATATGCTCATGAAGTTGATGAAACAAGTATGAAGATTCATTCTTACTTTGTTTAAGTATTTTTTTTCTTCATATTTTAGATTGTATTACAATAATTGAATTTTTGTATTTAATATTAAACGTAGTTTTCTGTTGTAAATATATATTCGGGTCCCATTCCTTTTTGCTTAATCATAGACTCAATGAACGGAACTTTGCTTATTAGATTTCCAAGAAATTAAAGAAATTGAAAACTTGTTAACTTTAATAAACAAATGGTGGGTGTAGTCTATTTATTGTATTTGTTCCAACACCTTTGATGTTGGTAACTTTTCGCCCTTCCCAAAGCCATCATAAATCTTCTAGAGTTTGTTGTTTATTACTCTATCATATTTTTCTGCGTCTGTTTTAATGTTTTCTATATTTTGCTTTTGTCTTTTAGATATAAGTCGGCACACCAATGCTATTCGTGCTCTTTGGACTTATTAGGAGTTATTAAGTACATTATAGGCCCGCAAATTTTTATTAGAAAACAAATGTTAGTTATTAAAAGTAATAATTAAAATAGAATAAAATCGAAATGTTGCAAGTTGTTGACTCGAATATTTTATTACTCATAAATACCATTTATTCAATGTTTACATTTTGTTCTTTTAAAGAGAATATGCTCATGAAGTTGATGAAACATGTATGAAGATTCAATTATACTTTGTTTAAGTATTTGTTTTCTTCATATTTTAGATTTTATCAAAATAGTTGAATTTTTGTATTTAATATTTAAATTAAATATTAATTTTTATTTAAGTTTTTAATTATTATATTATTTTATGTGTTTTTTAATTAGTTTAGTTTATTTTATTTCCAACTCTTTAAAGGAAAACTGATAATAAATTTATTTATTTATTGGTTAATATTGAATAATGAAGAGAGATTAAATTTAAAATATTTAGTAAACATAATTGTTTCCTTTGATTTGCAATCTTTGTTTCGCGCATTATAAATCATCAAGGAATTTGTTTTTTCACTGTTCTTTTGTCCGTTATATACTGAATTGGCTTTGAGACATGTTGGACATCCAATTTGATATTTGTAACTTGGAGGATTGTCTTAAATTTTTACAGTCGAATTGGTCTACACAACCTGTTTCTGTGGTTGACTTTAAGATTGTGAATGTTTTATATCAAATTTGGAAAGCCCGCAATCTTTAAAGATTTGAAGACAAGAAAACTGAATGGAAATTTTTTGTGAATTAACGTAGTTTTCTGTTGTAAATATATATTCGAGTCCCATTCCTTTTTATTTAATCACAGACTCAATGAACTGAACTTTGCTTTTTGGATTTCCAAGAAATTACAGACATGGAAAACTTGTTAACTTTAATAAAAAAATGGTGGGTGTAATCTAATTATTGTATCTGTTCCAACACCTTTGATGTTGGTAACTTTTCGTCCTTCCCAAAGCCATCATAAATCTTCTAGAGTTTGCTGTTTATTACTCTATCATATTTTTCTGCGTGTGTTTTAATGTTGTCTATATTTTGCTTTTGTCTTTTAGATATAAGTCGGCACTCTTGCACTCTCTAGCTTAGTTTGTGATTAAACTATGTCTAATGTATTTAATATTCATATAATTTATACTTTTAGAGAAGTTTCTAACTATACATGATATATGTCCTATATCTTATGTCTCTCGATCTTTGTAATATCTATTGATTTTTCAATTAATGGAATAATGTTTACTGTAAAAAAAACAATGCTATTCGTGTTCTTTGCACTTATTAGGAATTATTAAATACATTATAGGCCCGCAAATTTTTATTAGAAAACAAATGTTAGTTATTAAAAGTAATAATTAAAATAGAATAAAATCGAAATGTTGCAAGTTGTTGACTCGAAAATTTTATTAATCATAAATACCATTTATTCAATGATTACATTTTGTTCTTTTAAAACAAATATGCTCATGAAGTTGATGAAATATGTATGGATTCAATCATACTTTGTTTAAAATTTTTTCTTCATATTTTAGATTTTACCAAAATATTTGAATTTTTGTATTTAATATTTAAATTAAATATTAATTTTTATTTAACTCTTTAATTATTATTTTATTTTATGTGTTTTTTAATTTGTTTAGTTTATTTTATTTCCAACTCTTTAAAGAAAAACTGATAATAAATTATTTATTGTTTAATAATGAATAATGGTGAGAGATTAAATTTAATATTTAGTTAACATAATTGTTTCATTCGATTTGCAATCTTTGTTTCGCGCATTATGAATCACCAAGGAATCTATTTTTTCACTGTTCTTTTGTTTGTAATATACTGAATTGGCTTCGAGACATGCTGGACATCTAGTTTGATATTTGTAACTTGGAGGATTGTCTTAAAGTTTCTGATCGATTAGTTACATATTTTTTACGTGGTTGTTGTTAAGATTGTGAGTGTTTTATATCAAATTTGGAAAGCCCGCAATCTTTAAAGATTTGAAGACAAGAAAACTGCATTGAAAATTTGTGTGAATTAACGAAGTTTTCTGTTGTAAATATATATTCGGGTCCCATTCCTTTTTGTTTAATCATAGACTCAATAAACTGAAATTTGCTTATTAGATTTCCAAGAAATTAAAGCCATGGAAAACATGTTATCTTTATTAAAAAATGGTGGGTGTAATTTATTTATTGTATCTGTTCCAACACCTTTGATGTTTGTAACTTTTCGCCCTTCCTAAAGCCATCATAAATCTTCTAGAGTTTGTTGTTTATTACTCTATCATATTTTGCTGCATCTGTTTTAATGTTGTCTATATTTTGCATTTGTCTTTTAGATATAAGTTGACACTCTAGCACTCTAGCTTAGTTTGTGATTAAACTATGTCTAATGTATTTACTATTCATATAATTTATACTTTTAGAGAAGTTTCTAACTATACATGATATATGTCCTATATCTCATGTCTCTCGATCTTTGTAATATCTATTGATTTTTCGATTAATGGAATAATGTTTAATGTAAAAAAAACCAATGCTATTCGTGCTCTTTGCACTTATTATGAGTTATTCAATACATTTTAGGCCAGCAAATTTTTATTAGAAAACAAATGTTACTTATTAAAAGTAATAATTAAAATAAAATAAAATCAAAATGTTGCATGTTGTTGACTCGAAAATTTTATTAATCATAAATACCATTTATTCAATGTTTACATTTTGTTCTTTTAAAAAGAATATCTCATGAAGTTGATGAAACAAGTATGAAGATTCAATCATACTTAGTTTAAGTATTTTTGTCTTCATATTTTAGATTTTATCAAAATATTTGAATTTTTGTATTTAATATTTAAATTAAATATTAATTTTTATTTAAGTTTTTAATTATTATATTATCTTATGTGTTTTTAATTTGTTTTGTTTATTTTATTTCCAACTCTTTAAAGGAAAACGGGTAATAAATTTATTTATTTATTGTTTAATATTGAATAATGTAGAGAGATTAAATTTAATATTTAGTAAACATAATTGTTTCCTTCGATTTGCAATCTTTGTTTCACGCATTATGAATCATCAAGGAAACGGTTTTTTCACTGTTCTTTTTTCCATTATATACTGAATTGGCTTCGAGACATGTTGGACATCCAGTTTGATATTTGTAACTTGGAGGATTTTCTTAAAGTTTTACAGTCAAATTGGTCTCCGCAAGCTGTTTTTGTGGTTGTTGTTGAGATTGTGAATGTTTTATATAAAATTGGAAAAGCCCGTAATCTTTAAAGGTTTGAAGACAAGAAAACTGCATGGAAAATTAGTGTGAATTAACGTAGTTTTCTGTTGTAAATATATATTCGGGTCCCATTCCTTTTTGTTTAATCATAGACTCAATGAACTGAACTTTGCTTATTTGATTTCCAAGAAATTAAAGACATTGAAAACTTGATAACTTTATTAAAAAATGGTGGGTGTAATCTATATTGTATCTGTTCAACAACTTTGATGTTGGTAACTTTTCGCCCTTCCCAAAGCCATCATAAATCTTCTAGAGTTTGTTTTTTTATTATTCTGTCATATTTTGCTGCGTCTGTTTTAATGTTGTCTATATTTTGCTTTTGTCTTTTAGATATAAGTCAGCACTCTAGCACTCTAGCTTAGTTTGTGATTAAACTATGTCTAATGTATTTAATATTCATATAATTTATACTTTTAGAGAAGTTTCTAACTATACATGATATATGTCCTATATCTTATGTCTCTCGATCTTTGTAATATCTATTGATTTTTCAAGTAATGGAATAATGTTTACTGTAAAAAGAACCAATGCTATTCGTGCTCTTTGCACTTATTAGGGGTTATTAAATACTTTATAGGCCCGCAAATTTTTATTAGACAACAAATCTTACTTATTAAAAGTAATAATTAAAATAAAATAAAATCGAAATGTTGCAAGTTGTTGACTCAAAAATTTTATTAATCAAAAATACCATTTATTCAATGTTTACACTTGTTCTTTTAAAAAGAATATGCTCATGAAGTTGATGAAACAAGTATGAAGATTCAATCATACTTTGTTTAAGTATTTTTTTTCTTCATATTTTAGATTTTATCAAAATATTTAAATTTTTGTATTTAATATTTAAATTTAATATTAATTTTTATTTATGTTTTTAATTATTATATTATTTTATGTGTTTTTTAATTTGTTTAGATTATTTTATTTCCAACTCTTTAAAGGAAAATGGATAATAAATTTATTTATTTATTGTTTAATATTGAATAATGGAGAGAGATTAAATTTAATATTTAGTAAACATAATTGTTTCCTTCGATTTGCAATCTTTGTTTCATGCATTATGAATCATCAAGGAATTTGTTTTTTCACTGTTCTTTTGTCCGTTGTATACTGAATTGGCTTCGAGACATGTTGGACATCTAGTTTGATATTTGTAACTTGGAGGATTGTCTTAAAGTTTTACAGTCGAATTGTTCTGCGCAAGCTGTTTTTGTGGTTGCCGTTAAGATTGTGAATGTTTTATATAAAATTTGGAAAGCCCGCAATCTTTAAAGATTTGAAGACAAGAAAACTGCAAGGAAAATTTGTGTGAATTAACGTAGTTTTCTGTTGTAAATATATATTCGGGTCCCATTCCTTTTTGTTTAATCATAGACTCAATGAACTGAACTTTGCTTATAAGATTTCAAGGAAATTAAAGACATGGAATACTTGTTAACTTTAATAAAAAATGGTGGGTGTAATCTATTTGTTGTATCTGTTCCAACACCTTTGATGTTGGTAACTTTTCGCCCTTCCCGAAGCCATCATAAATCTTCTAGAGTTTGCTGTTTATTACTCTAACATATTTTGATGCGTCTGTTTTAATGTTGTCTATATTTTTCTTTTGTCTTTTAGATATAAGTGGGCACTCAAGCACTCTAGCTTAGTTTGTCATTAAACTATTTCGAATGTATTTAATATTCATATAATTTATACTTTTAGAGAAGTTTCTAACTATACATGATATATGTGCTATATCTTATGTCTCTCGATCTTTGTATTATCTATTGATTTTTCAATTAATGGAATAATGTTTACTGTAAAAAAAACCAATGCTATTCGTGCTCTTTGCACTTATTAGAAGTTATTAAATACATTATAGGCCCGCAAATTTTTATTAGACAACAAATGTTACCTATTAAAAGTAATAATTAAAATAAAATCAATTTCAAATAATAAAAAAAATAAACTAATTGTTAATAAAAATAGGAAATATTTTCAATGAAGAAAGAGTTCATTTAATTCAAAGATCTAATCAAAATGCAAATTATAAAAATGTAAATTTCAAATAAAAAAAAACTAAACTAATTGTTAACAAAAAATATAAAAAGTAAAAAAAATATTTTCAATGAGAAAAGATTTTATTTAATTTAAAGCTCTAATAAAAATGTAAATTTCAAAAGAAATAAAATTGCATGGAAATTTTATCTAATCATTTAATTCACTATATTAAAAAAAAATATTCAATCAATAATAAATTCTAACTATATGGAAATGCAAATAATAATTCACACGAAAAATGCAAAATTGAATTAAAATTAGTTACGTAATTGAAAGTCAAATGCAACAATTCAATACTCATGTGAAAAATGACATGAAACTTTATTTGGATGCAAATGAATAAGATGAAATATTAAAAAAAGAAAAAATTCGGGCGAAATTTTGGGTGTGACAGTTGCCCCAATTTAATTATCTTTTAGCCTGATAACATGGATCAATGGCTGAAAGTAATTAAATACGAACAAAACCTAAATTTCATCCCCGATGCAACGTGATGAAATGATGTGCCATGAATGTATGGATTTTACTGGAGAAATGAAAATTGAGAGTAAACTATGCGGAAATTAAGATAAATTGCGAAAGAACACGACATCCTCAATCAGTGGATTGAGTTCGAAAAAACAAGGAAAAAAGCCCAACATTAATCAATGGATTAATGAAGGTGAACAACAAAGAACTAACATCAATACATGGACTAATGAAAGTAAACAATAAGAACTACCACCAACGTGTGGGTTACTGAAAGTAAACAACAAAAGCTAACATCAACGTGTGGGTTGATGAAAGTAAACATAAAGACTTTTCAATCAATGGATTGACAAAAATAAAGACTGACACCAACACGTGGATTGACGAAAGTCAAAACAAAAACTTTCAATTAGTGGATTGACAAAAATAAAGCGGCACCAATACATGGATTGTGAGTAAAACAAAACTTTCAATCAGTGGATTGACAAAAAATAAATACTGACACTACTGCATGGATTAATGAAAGTAAACAATGGAGAACTAACATCAACGCGTGGGTTAATGAAAGTTGACACAACGACTTTGCAATCAGTGGATTGACAAAAATAAAGACTAACACCAATGCATGGATTAATGAAAGTCGACACAAAAACTTTCAATTAGTGGATTGACAAAAATAAATACTGACACTAATGCGCAGATTAATGAAAGTAAACAACAGAGAACTAACATCAACGCGTGGGTAAATGAAAATAAACAGCAAGAGCTAATCATTAACGCGTGGGTTAATGAAAGTAAACACACAAAAATTTCAATCAATGGATTGAAAAAAAATAAAGACTAACACCAATACGTGGATTGACGAAAGTCGAAACAAAACTTTCAATCAGTGGATTGACAAAAAATAAATACTGACACTAATGCGCGGATTAGTGAAAGTAAACAATGGAGAACTAACACCAACACGTGGGTTAATGAAAGTAGACAACAAAAACTTAACATCAACACGTGGGTTAATGAAAGTTAACACGATATCTCAACCAGTGATTGAGTTCGAAAAGTAAGAAAGGAAGCCAACATCGACCAGTGGATTGATGAAGGTGAAATGAAAAACTATTCTCAGCCAATGGGTTGCTCTGAATTTAACTGGAAAATAAAATGATTAACTTCAACCTATGGGCCGACAAAAGTGAAAGGTTATCCTCAACCAATGGGTTGATTCAAATTGACAAGGAAATAATGATAAAATCCAACCAGTGGGTTGACCAAGGGGTGATATGATAACAACTTCAATCAATGGATTGACGTATGTGAAATGATGCATATGATGAGTGATCAATGCATGAAAATGGTTTTTTGGACGTGGCCAAAGGGAATTGGATTTTTGTATGGTAGAGCTTGGTTTTTAGTGGAAAATGCCAAGTGAGGTTTTAAGCTTTTTGAATGCTTATGCAATGAGTGGATGCCCCATGAATGATATGTGTGGTTTAATGCATGATTAATGAATGCATGCGTGTATTATTGAGGAAAATGATTTGAATGTTTGGACGAGAGTCACAAGCAAGATAAAAAAGTAAAATCTCTAAAATTGTGACACTTGACAAACTTGCCAAAGAACTCATCCTAATTGTATATATTAAATTAATAGATATAAAAAGTAAAGTACTTGGAAAAGTCATTTCTACCGTTTTGATGTTAAATTCAAATTTTTCTGATTCTAAGGTTACAAAAGTCTATTTAAAGTCTTGCTGCAATATTATGCATTTCACAATTAATGCTGCTTATGTGTCATAATCACAATTATTTGTAATTTTTTTTTTGACTATTTTTTTTATTTATTAAATTGTACATTTTAGTTAATGAAAAAGCATCCTTTGAAAACCTAAATTATTCGTGGGAAATACCATTTTATTTGATATAATATTAATATGATTTTAAATAGCATTGAAAAAGTACTTTAAATAAAATTATATAATTTTTAATGCTATTGATATATTTTGAAATTATTTAGATTTTTATAAATATATTTTGTAATTTCTTTAAACTTATAAAATAACAAGAATTTATAAGAACGTTTTCAGATTAATTTTATAATGTAATCATGATAAAAAAAATGTTAAATGGTAGTCATAAAAATTTAATGATAAATGGTAATCATTAAAAGTTAATGATAAAACGTAAAAATTAAATGATACAATTATTTTAATAAACTAAATAACGGGAATAAGTTACAAAATTTTTATAAACCAAATTAATTAAACTATTTATACAATTATTTATATAAATGAGAATAAATTACACATATTTTTATAAATTGACATACGAATTCAAGATGCTTATAAACGGAAAAAAAAGTTACAATAACTTCTATTATCTATTATAAACTTATAAAGATCAAAGTACCATTAAATTAGACTAATGACGTAATTAGCAAACTCCTAATTTAGTCTTAATCTAAGGGTAACTTAGTCTTTTCTTAACACTCCTTTCACCACATTCATTTGACATTTATTATGGCTGATGTGTTACTCTCTTATTTTTTTCTATCATTTTATAATTTTTTAATTCACACATATGCCTAATACAACAACCCTAATAAATACTATAGATTTGAATTTTTAAAATTTTATTTATTATTAATAACAACTACTAAATAAACACAATTATGCCTATTGATACTAAACCCTAAACACGTTATTAGCTTTTCTACTAATACACATTATACATACACGTCACAATACATACATCAAAAGGTCTGAATTTTGAATTTGAAGGCGGCTATGGAAAGTCACTTCATTTTCCAATGTTACTATGAAATTTCCCTTTACAAACAAAAGAGAGAAATCTCCCTCCCGATATATCATCTAACACGCTAAACTAAAAATATCTCAGAAATGATTTTATTCTTGAGTTTTGTTAACTTATTTGGATTCACGGGTAGATGTGAACGTATCTATGAAATACCAGCTCTATACTGTTCATTTTAATGTACATCTTTTAACTATTTCTTTTGTTGCTATTATATATAATTGAAGTAATAAAAATGATTGAAGTTATAAAATGGTTGTATGACTTAATATAAATTCAAATAAATACTTAAAAGTTGGTAGGGAAAACATGGAAGGTGTATTTTAATTCAAAATAGATTAAATTTTTATTGAATCACATTAACTTATCTTTATCTTTCATATATTTATATATATATATATATACATACATATATATATATATATATATATATATATATATATATATAAATGAACCTTAGAAGTCATAATTAAATACATGGAATATAAAATTTCGACGGGACCCGTGCGATAGCATGAGATTCTTACTAGTAAATATATAAAAAGTAAAGTATTTGGAAAAGCCATTTCTACCCTTTGGATGTTAAGTTCAAAATTTTGTGATTCTAAGGTTACAAAAGTCTATTTAAAGTCTTGCTGCTATATTATGCATTTGACAATTAATGTTGCTTATGTGTCATAATCACAATTATTTGTAATTTTTTTTTTGACTATTTTTTTATAAAATTGTACATTTTGGTTAATGAAAAAGCATCCTTTGAAAACCTAAATTATACGTGGGAAATACCATTTTATTTGATATAATATTAATATAATTTTAAATAGCATTCAAAAAGTATTTTAAAACAAATTATATAATTGTTAATGTAATTGATATATTTTTAAATTATTTATATTTTTTTTATAAAAAGATTAATAAAACAAAATAAAACTACTAGAGATTTTGTAATTTCTTTAAACTTATAAAATAACTAAAACTTATAAGAATTTTTTCAGATTAATTTTATAATGTAATCATGATAAAAAAAAAAGTTAAATGGAAGTCATAAATATTTAATAATAAATGGTAATCATTAAAAGTTAATGATAAAATGTAAAAATTTAAATAATACAATTATTTTAATAAACTAAATAAGGGGAATAAGTTACATAAATTTTATACACCAAATTAATTCAACTACTTATAAAATTATTTATATAAATGAGAATAAATTGAAGCCTTGGAAAAACACTTAGAAGGGGGGTTGAATAAGTTTTTCTTACTTTTGATCATTTACCCAAAATCAACCAAGATAGTTGTCATATCTAGATGTACCAGCAAGGAATTACGAAGACAAAAGCCTAATGCATTCTGCAAAATCATTGCATATAGACAAATTAGTTCTCCAAAAATCAGGTAAAAGAATGAAAACAAATTTTGGAATAAATCTATATAACACATCGTGAGATTTCTAAAGATTTCAATACGCTATCTATTTCTAAATGTCAGCCACTAATATGTCACAAAATTGTTGAAACTGCTATAGCTATGAAAGATCTCAAATTAACATGTATCATGAAGCCATTATGTACCATAAAAGTCTCTTAAGCAATTATGTACCATGAAGCCATTATGTAAAGGATTTCATAAACGGTACTTAACATATCTATCCATAGTTGTATAGTTGTAACTTGCAAAAATATAATATAATATATATATATATATATATATATATATATATATATATATATATATATATATATATATATATAAGCAAATATAAGAATATATTTTGAAATTTAATTTCCAAGTATCATTTAAAAACTTTATTTTAAATATATAATATTCATTTCTAATATATGATCTCTAAGTGATGCAAATAAAAAATAAATTAAAATTAATTGTCTTTGATTACCATTGAATCAAATTTATTGTTATTGACAATATTTAAATAACAACAAATAAAATGGCATTAAAGTTATAGAATTTAACAAAAATATCTTTCAAAACTTTCTCATCACTTCCATTTGCAACCTGTTTTCCTCTATTCTTCCCTCCCGTCTCTCCGTCTTTTTCCAAAGAATTCTTCATCATTTTAACTAAAAAAAGTCAACAACTTTTACTAAGTTACAAATATCAGTAGTTACAAATATCAGTAGAAGTTGTATCAAACTTGTTATATGAAAAGTTATATAAAATAGTTCCATATGCGAACTTGGATAAACCAGAATAGAATATGTACATATATGTTTTTTCAGATAACATTAAATAAGCCTACGATCAACCAAGATAGCTGTCATATCTAGATTTACCTGCAAAGAATTAAGAAGATAAAATCCTAATGCATTCTACAAAATCGTTGCATATAGACAGATTAGTTCTCCAAAAATCAGGTAATAGAATGAAAACCAATTTTAGGATAAAGCTATATAACACATCGGTGGAAACTGCTATAGCTATGAAAGAAACTGCTTTAGCTATCAAAGAAACAGATCTCAAATTAACATGTATCATGAAGTCATTATGTTCCAAGAAAGACTCTTAGAAAGTCTGGCAACTCAATTTATAAACATGTATTTTGAAGAAATTATGTACCATGAAGCCATCATGTATATAAGTATAGGGTGAATATAAGTATTTATTTTCCTTCTGTCATTCACAAGTTAGCATATTCTTGAGAAGGTTAAAATCAATCCCAGTATTATTGAGCTTGACATTCTAAAAGTGGGAGGTTATGTATGATTTGGAGCTGGTGTTACCGTTAAGGTTTTGGCTATTAACAGTATGTATGTGCAGCTTAAAACAAGACCGGATACATATTCGTCGAAGAAATTACAAGCACACGTTAATTGGGTTACACGTCAATTGGGTTTCTGTTGATTATCCTAATTAACGCTGCTTATTTGATATTATTTTTGTTGATATTATTTTTGTTGTGTTGAGATGAATACAATGGAATTTGTGATTCATTGTTCCCTGAGTTGCTTGTGATTTCTATATTTGATTAATCTTCCTTTTGATTTGCTTAGTTATTTTGTTAAAATTAATTTTAATCCATTGAGTTGTTAAAGTTAATATTGAGGTTTCAAATTAGGCGAAAAAACATTGGCAGGAACAAGTGTATGGTGTGCCAGATTTATTTCTGTATTAAATATTATATGCCCGTTTGTTAGGCAATGACACAGGATGATAAAAATTAGGTATATTGAATATGTAGCCCAAAAGTCAATTTCTAATTGATTTACGATGGCATTATTTGGATCTTCAGATATAAAAAAAATGTATTATTTTGATTTATTAGAATATTTGTTTTCTGTATTATTTATCGTATTATTATCTAATTCATGCAAAAAACATATATCATAATTTGTTAAAAATGATTTTAACTAAAAGATAAAATCAAAAGAAATTTTGAAAATAAAAAGCCGATATCATTCTACTTTATTTAAATATGTGGTGGGTTGATTGTCATTATAAAATTATTTTACACTTTTTTTTTTTCTATTTATAAAAAAACTTAAATAATCTTTTTTTTTCTTTCTATTGGTAAAAAACTTAAATATACAATAATATATAATAGAGTAATATATGAAAGATTTGAAAAACGTTTAAATGGAAAACTATATATATTGCTCCATTGCAAAAAAAAAAAAATTCTTATTTATAAATAAAATAATTGTATAAGATAACAATTAATTTTATTTTCTTCAGAATATAAATATTTATTTGAAAATATATGCACATTAATAAATATATGGTAAAATACAAAGACAAAATTATATATATATATATTTTCTATTTACAATATATTCAATTGAATCTACCCTACACACCATGTACTCATTAATGGTCACTAAACAATATAACTATAAATATCTTAAATATCATATAAATTATGATTTATGATTATAAGGATATTAAAAATCATATAAATTACACTTGATTTATGATTTATTCTAAAATGATCAAATAAACATGGTAACATTCAGTCGAAACAAATATCACGTTACACAAATGAAATTCCCCCTTACAAACAAAAGAGAGAAATCTCCCTCCCAATATTTCATCTAACGCGCTAACCTAAAAATATCTCAGAAATGATTTTATTCTTGAGTTTTGTTAACTTATTCGGATTCACGGGTAGAAGTGAACGTATCTATGAGATACCAGCTCTACACTATTCATTTTAATGTACATCTTTTAACTATTTCTTTTGTTAATGCTATATATAATTGAAGTAATAAAAATGATTGAAGTTATAAAAATGGTTGTACGATTTAATATAAATACGAATAAATACTTAAAAGTTGGTAGGGAAAACATGAAAGGTATATTTTAATTCAAAATATTATTTGATTCAAAATAGATTAAATTTTTATTGAATCACATTAACTTATCTTTATATCTATATATATATATATATATATATATATATATATATATATATATATATATATATATATATATATATATATATATATAAACCTTACAAGTCAAAATTAAATACATGGAATATAAAATTTACGGGACCGATGCGATAGATTCTTACTAGTAAATATATAAAAAGTAAAGTATTTGGAAAAGCCATTTCTACCCTTTTGATGTTAAGTTCAAATTTTTTTGATTCTAAGGTTACAAAAGTCTATTTAAAGTCTTTCTGCAATATTATGCATTTGACAATTAATGTTGCTTATGTGTAATAATCAGAATTACTTTTAATTTTTTTATTTTTATTAAATTGTACATTTTTGTTAAAGAAAAAGCATCCTTTGAAAACCTAAATTATACATGGGAAATACCATTTTATTTGATATAATATTAATATAATTTTAAATAGCATTCAAAAAGTATTTTGAAACAAATTATATAATTTTTAATGTATTGATATATTTTTAAATTATTTAGATTTTTATAAATAGATTAATAAAATAAAATAAAACTACTAGAGATTCTGCAATTTCTTTAAACTTATAAAATAACTAAAACTTATCAGTATTTTTTCAGATTAATTTTATAATGTAATCATGATAAAAAAATGTTAAATGGAAGTCATAAAAATTAAATAATAAATGGTAATCATTAAAAGTTAATGATGAAATGTAAAAATTTAAATAATACAATTATTTTAATAAACTAAATAAGGGGAAGAAGTTACAAAAATTTTATAAACCAAATTAGTTCAACTATTTATAAAATTATTTATATAAATGAGAATAAATTGAAGGCTTGGAAAAACACTTAGAACGGGGGTTGAATAAGTTTTTCTTACTTTTTGATCTTTTACCCAAAACAACAAAGAAATAGATATATGTTAACTTGCTAAGCAATTGATTGGATAAGCCAGAATAGAATATGTACATATATGTTTTTTCAGCAAACATTAAATAAGCCTATGATCAACAAAGATAGTTGTCATATCTAGATGTATCAGCAAGGAATTAGGAAGATAAAAGCCTAGTGCATTCTGCAAAATCATTGCATATAGACAAATTAGTTCTTCAAAAATCAGGTAAAAGAATGAAAACCAATTTTGGAATAAACCTCTATAACACATCGTGGTATTTCTAAAGATTTCAAAACGCTATCGATTTCTAAATGTCAACCACTTATATATCAAAAAATTGTTGAAACTGCTATAGCTATCAAAGAAACAGATCTCAAATTAACATGTATCCTGAAGCCATTATGTACCATGAAAGTCTCCTAGAAAGTCTGGCAATTCAATAAACATGTATCTTGAAGCAATTATATACCATGAAGCCATTATGTAAAGGATTTCATAAACGGTACTTAACATATCTATCCATAATTCTATAGTTGTAACTTGCATAAAAATAATATATATAGTACCAAATATAAGAATATATTTTGAAATTTAATTTTCAAGTATCATTTAAAAACTTTATTTTAAATGTATAATATTCATTTCTAATATATGAGTGAAGCAAATATGAAATAAAACAAAATTAATTGTCATTGATTACCATTGAATCAACTTTATTTTTATTAACAATATTTAACTAACAGCAAATAAAATGGCATTAAAGTTATAGAATTTAACAAAAATATCTTTCAAAACTTAATTATTTAATTAACTGATACTAAATTTATTTATTTATTGTTTAATATTGAATAATGGAGAGAGATTAAATTTAATATTTAGTAAACATAATTGTTTCCATTGATTTGCAATCTTTGCTTCGAGACATGTTGGACAGCCAGTTTGATATTGGTAACTTGGAGGATTTTCTTAAAGTTTAACAGCTTGATCTCGCATTACGTAGTTCTGGTAAGATTGTGAATGTTTTATATCAAATTTGGAAAGCCATAATTTTATAGACTTGAAGACAAGAAAACAGCATGGTAAATTTGTCTGAATTAATGTAGTTTTATGTTGTAAATATATATTCGGGTCCCATTCCTTTTTGTTTAATAATAGACTCAATGAAGTAACTTTTCGTCCTTCCCAAAGCCATGATAAATCTTCTAGAGTTTGTTGTTTATTACTCTATCATATTTTTCTGCGTGTGTTTTAATGTTGTCTATATTTTGCTTTTGTCTTTTAGATATAAGTTGGCACTCTTGCACTCTCTAGCTTAGTTTGTGATTAAACTATGTCTAATGTATTTGATATTCATATAATTTATACTTTTAGAGAAGTTTCTAAATATACATGATATATGTCCAATATCTTATGTCTCTCGATCTTTGTAATATCTATTGATTTTTCAATTAATGGAATAATGTTTACAGTAAAAAAAACAATGTTATTCGTGCTCTTTGCACTTATTAGGAGTTATTAAATACATGATAGGCCATAAAATTTTTATTAGAAAACAAATGTTAGTTATTAAAAGTAATAATTAAAATAGAATAAAATCGAAATGTTGCAAGTTGTTGACTAAAATTTTTATTAATCATAAATACCATTTATTCAATGATTACATTTTGTTCTTTTAAAAGAATATCTCATGAAGTTGATGAAATATATATGAAGATTCAATCATACTTTGTTTAAGTATTTTCTTTCTTCATATTTTAGATTTTATCAAAATATTTGAATTTTTGTATTTAATATTTAAATTAAATATTAATTTTTATTTAACTCTTTAATTATTATTTTATTTTATGTGTTTTTAATTTGTTTGGTTTATTTTATTTCCAACTCTTTAAAGGAAAAAGGATAATAAATTTATTTATTTATTGTTTAATATTGAATAATGGAGAGAGATTAAATTTAATATTTAGTAAACATAATTGTTTCCTTCGATTTGCAATCTTTGTTTCACGCATTATGAATCATCAAGGAATCGGTTTTTTCACTATTCGTTTTTCCATTATATACTGAATTGGCTTCGAGACATGTTGGACATCCAGTTTGATATTTGTAACTTGGAGGATTTTCTTAAAGTTTTACAGTCAAATTGGTCTGCGCAAGCTGTTTTTGTGGTTGCTGTTGAGATTGTGAATGTTTTATATAAAATTGGAAAAGCCCGTAATCTTTAAAGGTTTAAAGACAAGAAAATTGCATGGAAAATAAGTGTGAATTAACTTAGTTTTCTGTTGTAAATATATATTCGGGTCCCATTCCTTTTTGTTTAATCATAGACTCAATGAACTGAAATTTGCTTATGAGATTTCCAAGAAATTAAAGACATTGAAAACTTGTTAACTTTATCAAAAATGGTGGGTGTAATCTATTTTGTATCTATTCAACAACTTTGATGTTGGTAACTTTTCGCCCTTCCCAAAGCCATCATAAATCTTCTAGAGTTTGTTGTTTATTATTCTATCATATTTTGCTGCGTCTGTTTTAATGTTGTTTATATTTTTCTTTTGTCTTTTAGATATAAGTGGGCACTCAAGCACTCTAGCTTAGTTTGTCATTAAACTATTTCTAATGTATTTAATATTCATATAATTTATACTTTTAGAGAAGTTTCTAACTATACATGATATATGTCCTATATCTTATGTCTCTCGATCTTTGTAATATCTATTGATTTTTCAAGTAATGGAATAATGTTTACCGTAAAAAAAACCAATGCTATTCGTGCTCTTTGCACTTATTAGGGGTTATTAAATACTTTATAGGCCCGCAAATTTTTATTAGACAACAAATATTACTTAATAAATGTAATAATTAAAATAAAATAAAATCGAAATGTTGCAAGTTGTTGACTCGAAAATTTTATTAATCATAAATACCATTTATTCAATGTTTACATTATGTTCTTTTAAAAAGAATGTTCTCATGAAGTTGATGAAACAAGTATGAAGCTTCAATCATACTTTGTTTAAGTATTATTTTTCTTCATATTTTAGATTTTATCAAAATATTTGAATTTTCGTATTTAATATTTAAATTAAATATTAATTTTTATTTAATTTTTTAATTATTATATTATTTTATGTGTTTTTTAATTTGTTAGATTATTTTATTTCCAAATCTTTAAAGGAAAATGGATAATAAATTTATTTATTTATTGTTTAATATTGAATAATGGAGAGAGATTGAATTTAATATTTAGTAAACATAATTGTTTCCTTCGATTTGCAATCTTTGTTTCACGCATTATGAATCATCAAGGAATTTGTTTTTTCACTGTTCTTTTGTCCGTTATATACTGAATTGGCTTCGAGACATGTTGGACATCTAGTTTGATATTAGTAACTTGGAGGATTATCTTAAAGTTTTACAGTCGAATTGGTCCGCGCAAGCTGTTGTTGTGGTTGCCGTTAAGATTGTGAATGTTTTATATAAAATTTGGAAAGCCCACAATCTTTAAAGATTTGAAGACAAGAAAACTGCATGGAAAATTTGTGTGAATTAACGTAGTTTTTTTGTTGTAAATATATATTCGGGTCCCATTCCTTTTTGTTTAATCATAGACTCAATGAACTGAACTTTGCTTATAAGATTTCAAAGAAATTAAAGACATGGAATACTTGTTAACTTTAATAAAAAATGGTGGGTGTAATCTATTTATTGTATCTGTTCCAACACCTTTGATGTTGGTAACTTTTCGCCCTTCCGAAAGCCATCATAAATCTTCTAGAGTTTGCTGTTTATTACTCTAACATATTTTGATGCGTCTGTTTTAATGTTGTCTATATTTTCTTTTGTCTTTTAGATATAAGCACTCAAGCGCTCTAGCTTAGTTTGTCATTAAACTATTTCTAATGTATTTAATATTCATATAATTTATACTTTTAGAGAAGTTTCTAACTATACATGATATATGTCCTATATCTTATGTCTCTCGATCTTTGTATTATCTATTGATTTTTCAATTAATAGAATAATGTTTACTGTAAAAAAAAACAATGCTATTCGTGCTCTTTGCACTTATTAGGAGTTATTAAATACATTATAGGCCCGCAAATTTTTATTAGACAACAAATGTTACTTATTAAAAGTAATAATTAAAATAAAATCAATTTCAAATAATAAAAAAAAACTAAATTAATAGTTAATAAAAATAGAAAATATTTTCAATGAAGAAAGATTTCATTTAATTCAAAGATCTAATCAAAATGCAAATTATAAAAATGTAAATTTCAAATTAAAAAAAATAAACTAATTGTTAACAAAAAAATATAAAAAGTAAAAAAAATATTTTCAATGAGAAAAGATTTTATTTAATTTAAAGCTCTAATAAAAATGTAAATTTCAAAAGAAATAAAATTGCATGGAAATTTTATCTAATAATTTAATTCACTATATTAAAAAAAAATATTCAATCAATAATAAATTCTAACTATATGGAAATGCAAATAATAATTCACACGAAAAATGCAAAATTGAATTAAAATTAGTTACGTAATTGAAAGTCAAATGCAACAATTCAATACTCATGTGAAAAATGACATGAAACTTTATTTGGATGCAAATGAATACGATGAAATATTAAAAAAAGAAAAAATTCGGGCGAAATTTAGGGTGTGACAGCTGCCCCTATTTAATTATCTTTTAGCCTAATAACATGGATCAATGGCTGAAAGTAATTAAATACGAACAAAACCTAAATTTCATCCCCGATGCAACGTGATGAAATGATGTGCCATGAATGTATGGATTTTACTGGAGAAATGAAAATTGAGAGTAAACTATGCGGAAATTAAGATAAATTGCGAAAGAACACGACATCCTCAATCAGTGGATTGAGTTCGAAAAAACAAGGAAAAAAGCCCAACATTAATCAATGGATTAATGAAGGTGAACAACAAAGAACTAACATCACAACATGGACTAATGAAAGTACACAATAAGAAATACCACCAACGCGTGGGTTACTGAAAGTAAACAACAAAAGCTAACATCAACGTGTGGGTTGATGAAAGTAAACATAAAGACTTTTCAATCAATGGATTGACAAAAATAAAGACTGACACCAATACGTGGATTGACGAAAGTCAAAACAAAAACTTTCAATTAGTGGATTGACAAAAATAAAGACCGCACCAATCGTGGATTGTGTAAGTGAAACAAAACTTTCAATCAGTGGATTGACAAAAAATAAATACTGACACTACTGCATGGATTAATGAAAGTAAACAATGGAGAACTAACATCAACGCGTGGGTTAATGAAAGTTGACACAACGACTTTGCAATCAGTGGATTGACAAAAATAAAGACTAACACCAATGCATGGATTAATGAAAGTCGACACAAAAACTTTCAATTAGTGGATTGACAAAAATAAATACGACACTAATGCGATTAATGAAAGTAAACAACAGAACTAAAATCAACGTGGGTAAATGAAAGTAAACAGAAGAGCTAATCATCAACGCGTGGGTTAATGAAAGTAAACACAAAAAATTTTCAATCAATGGATTGACAAAAAATAAAGACTAACACCAATACGTGGATTGACGAAAGTCGAAACAAAACTTTCAATAAGTGGATTGACAAAAAATAAATACTGACACTAATGCGCGGATTAATGAAAGTAAACAACGGAGAACTAACACCAACACGTGGGTTAATGAAAGTAGACAACAAAAACTTAACATCAACACGTGGGTTAATGAAAGTTGACACGATATCTCAACTAGTGGATTGAGTTCGAAAAGTAAGAAAGGAAGCCAACATCGACTAGTGGATTGATGAAGGTGAAATGAAAACTATTCTCACCAATGGGTTGCATTGAATTAAACGGAAAATAAAATGATTAACTTCAACCTATGGGCCGACAAAAGTGAAAGGTTATCCTCAACCAATGGGTTGATTCAAATTGACAAGGAAATAATGATAAAATCAACCAGTGGGTTGACCAAGGGTGATATGATAACAACTTTAATCAATGGATCGACGATGTGAAATGATGCATATGATGAGTGATCAATGCATGAAAATGGTTTTTTGGACGTGGCCAAAGGGAATTGGATTTTTGTATGGTAGAGCTTGGTTTTCAATGGAAAATGCCAAGGTTTTAAGCTTTTGAATGCTTATGCAATGAGTGGATGCCCATGAATGATATGTGTGGTTTAATGCATGATTAATGAATGCATGCGTGTATTATTGAGGAAAATGATTTGAATGTTTGGCAAGTGCTCCGGTTGAGAGTCACAGGCAAGATAAAATAGTAAAATGTCTAGAATTGTGACACTTGGCAAACTTGCCAAAGAATTCATCCTAATTGTATATATTAAATTAATAGATATAAAAAGTAAAGTACTTGGAAAAGCCATTTCTACCCTTTTGATGTTAAATTCAAATTTTTCTGATTCTAAGGTTACGAAAGTCTATGTAAAGTCTTGCTGTAATATTATGCATTTCACAATTAATGTTGCTTATGTGTCATAATCACAATTGTAGCGCCTCGAAAAATTTACAAATTTATCGGTACAATGAAGTCGCCATCGAGTATTTATTTATTCCAAAAGGAATGGGAAAACATCGAGTAAAACCCACGAGCAAAGGATAAGATAGTCTACGAGACCAAGAGATGGATTCGGGAGTCGGTTATGCAAGGGAAGGTATTAGCACCCTCACATCCATCGACTCGATGGGACCCGCTTAGTTCATGTGTGTTCAAGTGCTAATGATAATTGCTATCTTATAAGTAATGATCAAGAAGGAGAAGGAAGAAGGGTTTTGTTTTCATATTATTTTGAGTTTGCCGCGGTTTCAAAACCTTGTGCCTACGTATTCCCTCGTGCAATGGGAAAGTCAAAACTCCGTAGTTCTTCTTGAAAATGAAAAGATTGTTGGTTGGTTTGATTTTAGAAGAGAGGTGCAAGGGCACAAAATAATATTTGAATGAGTTTGGATTGATTTTATAGGACACAAGTGTTTGTATGTCCAAAGTAGATACTTGGGACTCGCACACTTAAAGCGAGAAAAGGTAGATACCTTGACTCCCTCATTTAATCCTTTTCATAAAAAAGAATGAGATATCTTTAAAGTATTTTTGTCGGGTTATGATTCATCAATATAGTCAAGTGACTTATTCTTGATTAAATCTGAGAGAAATAGATGATGTCTATTCCCTACCATTCGACCCTTGTTTATTTGGGAAAAGAATTTTTGAAAAAGTCACCGACGTTGGATCGAGGTTTGGAACTTTGATTATGAAAGTGTTTTGAGCGGGTTATGATCAATCAATATAAGTCGGTGACTTATTCTTGATTAAATCTCGAGAGATAGATGATGTCTATTCCTACCATTCGACCCTTAAAGAAAGTTTAGATTCTAGATATGGACCAAGATGAGGTTTGATGGATTTGATGAGTGTGCGATTGTGGATAAGCAAGCGAGAAGATTTAGGGACGTGTGAAAATTAAAATCGATCGAGGAACAATTAACTTAACCATGTAAATTTATTTAAAAAGTAAAATTAAATTTAGTAACTTAAATAATCAGATTAGACTAATATGTAAAAAAATATTAAAATAAAATATGAATGTGTATTTAAATATATAAAAAAGGAAATAGAAATCAATTAGAATTTTTTGTTAAAAAGAAAATGGAATGAAATGAATATAAAAATATTATATATATGGATTTAAGAAAGAACCGGTTGGTTCATTGGGCCGGACCGGTTCAAACCGATCCATGCCTCACCAATGTAATGCACCGGGTAAATGGGTTTAGCACCCTAATTCCCAAATCAATTAATCTTCGCGAAAGAGTAAGAGAGGGAAAGGCGATGGCTGTGTTTTAGCGAGAGACGAAGATGAAGAGAGGGTCGTGACGAGAGGGAGTGTCGCGGTTGACTGAGTGAAAGAAGTGAGACGAGCAATGGTGGAGAAAGCAGAGGTTGTTTGGGGTCGAACAGAGGTGTGGCGGAAGGAGAAGATTACGGTGTGGTTTGAGAGGAAACAAGGAGGGTTAATGTTATGGAGATAGTGAGGATGGTTGTTATTCGGAGAAAGGGTTGGATGATGGTGGTTCGTGGAGGAGATGAAGTGAGGAGCTGTGTGAGTTACAAATGATGGAGTTTACGATGGTGTTTGGATTTCGGGTTGGAGGTTATTTGGTGAAGGAGATGAAGGAGGGTAGATTCTGTGGGTTACAGTTGAAGGTGATTTGGAGTGAAGCTCAACAGAGGGTGTAAGGGCGTTGTGTGAGAGTTTTCCGGCGATGTATGTTGGAAGGAAACGGTGAAGAGAGCAGATGGAGGTCGAAAACGGAAGGGGGTTTTACGGTGATGATTATGTTTTGGAAATGGCAGTTTGGACGAAGGGAGTTTTCGGAAAGTGGTTTGAATGGAGGCTTTTCGGTTCTGATGGTTACAGTTGGGTGAGTTCGGTGAAGAAACAGGGGGAACCATGGGAGTAGCAGAACGAACAGGAGGGTTCTGGAAGGAGGAAAAGGATCGAGCTACTTCAGCATTTGGATCTCCTTCACGACGTCAACAAAGCAAAGCGCTCGTGGTCGTTTATGGATCATTTCCGTGTGTTCAATTGGTGAGATTTGAATGTATTTCATGACTTTCACAGTTTCTGAACTATTAACTTTCTAAACATAAACATTATTTTTCTACTTTGCAAAGGGAACGAAAGGGCAGTGGTGTGAATACGAGATTGATGTAATACCTCGACTCTATGGAGTACTGATTCAAGATCAGTTTCTCCTTGAGCTTCTCATCGGCATTACCATAGATTTCGAATAAAGGTTCAAGCTGACAGAAAGATATATCAGGTAACACAAAAACTGTCAAGTATTCATTTTACACTTAGTGTACATTCTGATGGATTCAATACTTATTTTATGAAGAATGGTGCAGGGTATACGAAAATGGCCGAATACCTCGACTCTGTGGAGTACTGATTCAACATCAGCCTCTCCTTGAGTTTCTCATTGGTATCACCACAGATTTTTGAACACAGAACATTCGAAATGGCAGAAAAAAATCACATCAGGTCATATAAAAACTGGAAACATTCGTCGTTTCAAATAATTTGTATTCTAATGTAAGCTTAATTTATTCATGACAAATGATGCAGGGTAGCAGAACTGAAATGCACAGGAAGATAAGCTAAAGCTCAAAGGCAGAATGCAAAGGAAAAAGAGTGTGACTATGTTACCTGAAAGAGTTGTGAATGCTGGTTTTTGGTAAGTTTCTTTCCTCCTTTCTGAACTGGACTGGATGAAATGAGTGTGAATAGTTTAGCTCTTTCTACTTCAAGTTTCAGTGTGAAATTTGAAGAAGAAACTTAGGGTTTAGAGCTTTGAATGAACAATGTTAGGGATGAATTTCTGCAGAGTTTTTTTAGGCTAAATGTGGCTGCTCCATGAGTGAAGACAGTGTTGTTTATATAGAGTGCAGGTTTGGGTGAGAGAGGGTTGGAGTGAGGTCAGAAAGGTGGTGAGGAGCTAGGTTAGGATGGATGACTAGGCTTGGAGTTTGTTAGGGTGGAGAGACAGCACCTTGGTGCATCAGGTAGTGGAAACATTCCCCTTTAAATGACAATTCAAAAAAACTGACTTTTAAGGTATCTCTTCTTTTGTCTTTTTCATGAAGTTTTACTGATGTAACAGTAAAAGGGCTAGGTAAAATGCTAGCAGAACAAAAGCCGTTAGATATGATTATGGATGGCTAGGATTGGAGTGAGTTTGTGAGTCAATTGTGAGTCATCAATAAATGAGGTAAAACCAAATCCTTATCCGTGGTAAGAATCATTATGGACCCCCGCTTTATACATTGTGTGTAGAAACATAACACATAATATTCTGTTTCATTCACAATTGTGTATAACATTTCTTGCACTTGAAGCTTTCTTTTTTTCTTTTTTTTTTGAACAAAATCAAGCTACTCTTCTCAATGCTGCAGGTTGTCCATAAGATTATCCAGAGCAATTTAGCAATTCCCAATGGTCCTGGCGCTTTAAAAAGGAAAGGTAATACATTTCAAAATGCTGGATACAGTTTTTCGAAATGAACCAGTTATCTGCGCCGAATGGAAAGTGGAGCAAGCAGAGAGTGCATTTCTTCAGATTTAAGTCCGGCACTGATCCCGTCAACAAACGCCACGAAATCTGACTCAAGTTTCTGTAACTGAATACTAGACACCTAGTTTACTTGCCATCCTGTAGGTCAAACTCAACTTCTGTTTCATGAGTAGTACATCTGATTCTGCAGTATTGTGCTTTGTGGAATGACAAAAGGCAATTGGTGAGGTATACTAGAACAAAACCAAATCTTCCAAATGCCTTGAACCGCTTTTTCTAATATCATGATGTATTGTTTATCCGTGATATTAACATGAATTACCGTTGTTTTATGGACCCTTTATGTTGTGGTATAGATTGTCACAAGCTTATGGCAAAGAACAACATGGCACGGTGTATCTTGAGGCTAACACTAAGCGGCGGACCTGTTCTTATGCAGAAATTCAAGGGCTGGCATATGGTGATGATTCCTGGTATAACATGTTCACTTTTTACCTTCTGAAATTGTATCGTACCTTAGGACTAGCACCAACCGTATGTGATTTTGATTAAATTAGGAACGTGATTCCATGTTGCTGCTTTTAATAATGATGCTTGGTTGAGGTCTTATTCTCGTGAAGACGGTAACAAGTTTATGAACCTGTAAGGATGGTGTATCAACTTGATAGCAACTTCCACTATTTGGCATCGCAACATGTCTACCATTTTGTATACCGTTCATAGAAAGCATACGCGCACACGTGTTATGATCTTGAATGCCCTGCCTTGGCCATGAAGAGTATAATCCAACCAACTTCATTTTGAAATAAAACCAAATGAATAACCACACTTTTGCCTCCACTTTTGTAGTAGTCTTTCTTTATCACTTATATCTTGAAATATGTACATAGTAGACAAAGATGTAATAGGAATTGTGATTTTTCGATTTTGGATTGAGTGATCACTTATTTTGGTTTTGGAAATGTAATTGAGTTTAAATAAATAAGCAGAGAAATATTTTCTGAAAATGCATTTCTTATACCACAGGTTTGTACCAAATGTGTATGGTGAATTCTTTCAAACTTGTACACTTGGAAAATAACAAGTTGGAGAGTGAATGTGGTGACAAACTATGTATTTCAACACAATTGAGTTTTTCTTTCTTTCTTTTTCCTTAAAATTCAAACATCGAATTTCAAACTGCTGTAAATAATGAAGTTCCAAGCATGTCAACTTGCAATGCCTTCTTAAAGAGATTCTTGCTGATCAAATCAAACTTGAACACCTCCCTCCCTTAACCTCTTGAAGCAACATCTATGTATCTAACGTATACAAAGACAATGGCCACCACCCTTGAATTTTCGTGACAACTTGATCTTAAGGATGATTTTTACCATTTCAAACCAAAACTTGACATTTCAAATCAAACTGCTCTTCTTGGAATTCTAAATCCCGACTAACCAACTCTAATAATATGATGTTGAACCCAAAATCAGAAACACTAATTCCTACTACCAGCCAAGGAATCCAAACAGAAAGAACCAAATTGAGGACCAACCCAAACAAAAACCATGATAAGGCTTCTGACCACAGACAGAACTTCTTTCCATGTAGTTATACTTTCATATTGAGAAACTCCAATTTCCAATCAAATCCATGCCTTAGCCTTAACCTTTGGTGGTTGAAATGCTTGTATGTTGGTGATTAGATCAGGGCTAACAGTTATGCTCCATATGATTAGTAAAACAGAAAGTGAGGCAAATTTTGGGGTGTGACAGCTGCCCCTATTTAAATATCTTTAACTAGGCGATTTGAAGACACATTTTCGAATCGTCGGTAAAAGATAATTTAAATACAATAGACCCAAATTTGCCTTAAAATAAAAATGGGTTTGATGCGTATGCGAATGTCATGATATGAGGATGTAATGAATTAAGAAACCATAATAATTTCTTTTGTTATGCAATATGAATGAATGAATGGGAGAGTAGGCTCATCAAGGGGTCAAGAGGAAAAAATTGATAATGGACTAAGTCTTCCAAAAGTTATGGCGTTCCACCAAGAACAGATTCAACTTCTTCTTCAACCAATACATTTCATCCGAAAAGTATTTGGAAAGGGTGACAAAGCGCCATTCAACAACAAGCTAAGATTTCACCCATCAAGTTTTCGTAAAATCGCCGAACTATCTCCCATAATGAAGAGATTGCCATCCATGAATAACAAAATGACGATGTCTCTTATCATGAAGAAACTATCATCCATCGGATACAAATCAGACGAACTGTTTTTATCATGGAAACCGCCATCCATCGGGATATCAAATTGACGACAAACTGCCTCTTGTCATGAAGAAACGCCACTCATCGAATAACAAATCAACACAACATATAACCATATGTTGAAACCTCGCCATCCTTCTACCAATCACCGTGAGTTGAATGGAAATGTACATAACCATATGCAAATCTTGATGATAACCATCATCTTTCGCTATTAACCAATAGGCGACAACACATAACCATATGTTGAAACTTCAATCGTTCTTCTACCAATCACCATCAGTAGTCGAATGCAGTAATGCACATAACCATATGCAAATCTTCGATGATAACCATCATCTTTCCTTTTTGCTATTAACCAATAGCAGCAACAACACATAACCATATGTTGAAACTTCAATCATCCTACCCAATCACCATCGATGAGTCGAATAAGCAATGCACATAACCATATGCAAATCTTCGATGATAACCATCATCTTTTCTTTTTGCTATTAACCAATAGCAGCAACAACACATAACCATATGTTGAAACTTCAATCATCCTTCTACCAATCACCATCAGTAGTCGAATGCAGCAATGCACATAACCATATGCAAATCTTCGATGATAACCATCATCTTTCCTTTTTGCTATTAACCAATAGCAGCAACAACACATAACCATATGTTGAAACTTCAATCATCCTTCTACCAATCACCATCGATAGTCGAATGCAGCAATGCACATAACCATATAAATCTTCGATGATAACCATCATCTTTCTTTTGCTATTAACCAATAGAACACACATAACCATATGTTGAAACTTCAATCATCCTTCTACCAATCACCATCGAGAGTCGAATGCGTAATGCACATAACCATATGCAAAACTTCCATGTTGACAATTCTTTTGATAATAACCATTATCGGTGGGAATGCCATGATAATGTAAACAACTTCTTTGGGATAAGAACTAACAAGCTCTAAACTCGTGGTTGAAAACAAAAATGGATAATTCCAAATTGAACAAATATTCTTCCAATCAATCTTGACGATAGACCAATAACAAGGATGAAATCGATGAAGATAACCATCTTGATGGAAACTCTTTAAAGCGCATGTCGAGAGATATTTTATGTTTGAATGAGGCGAGGAACTTCGGGAAATAAACACACCGGAGGCTACTTACGAAGGTTAACTAGAATACCTCGGAAAATCTGGTCCATAGGGACTATTGCCATTTTAAATTCGAGAGATTGTTATATGCAAGAATGAGCGGATCTTGGTTGAGAATAACACCTTTGGGATACCGCGATGGTAATCCTTCTTTGGAGAAGGCTCGCTTGGGAGAAGATGAAGCTTTAATGGAGAAAACTTCAGAGATAACTGCAATGGGAAAACCATTGGGAAATCCAAGTAGAAAATTTCGTTGACA